>CABFVX010001361.1:153162-170471 GCA_902151425.1 Timema shepardi | reverse complement strand
CACAATCACCCTACCATTACACATTATCGTAAGTGCGTATAACCCGAACGGGTAGTAAGACGCGGTGATAATAATAATAATAATAACAATAAAACATGTCGTCATAAGAGAATAAGGCTAATATAAAATAAAGAGACGGGAATAAAAAATAATAACGAAGAAGATATAATTTTAATATTTTTATTTTGGTTAATATATTGTACAGCACATTTCATACTAAATATTTTTATTTCGGTGATGGTACTCCAAATACCAATTTACCAACTCAATTTTTATTTTTATCATAAACGCACATATTTGAGCGCAATAATCGTATTTTATCATCTATACTCTAAAGCATAAATTCCCACTGGTATTGTTTCAGTAAATGTTAATCATAAACACAAATTAACATTAAATTGTTGGATTTTGTTAATAATAGTCAAAAGCTCATTTTATATTAAAAAATATTTTAATAATGATAATCTATAAAATTCACACTATACATTTTTATTTTGGTAAATATTTTGTATTAAATATCACAATATCGTATAAATCATTTGGTTTTATTGATTAATAATGCAATTTTTGGACTTATGTTTATGAACTAACCAAAACATGTTACTTTATTCTTTTATCTCGTTTATCACAATATTTTGTTGTCTTAATTTAGGCACGTATGATTAAAATTTGATTGTTTGTATTGGGCTATGCATTATAATAGTATTATAATAGTATTATAGTAGTATTTGCTCAAATAGTTTAGTTAAATAAATCTTTATTAAATGAAAAAAAAGTGTTTGCACTTTTTAAATAATAATGGTTTTTTGTTCAACAATTGATTAGAATTTGATTACTCTCAATAATTGTAAACTAAAGTATGAAAACCAAACAACTAAACATTTTATATTAAATTAATCATAAACATATATTTTTAATCATTAATTTAGTTAGAAATAAAAGTACGACAGCCAAACGGTGTAAAGCAAATCTTTTCTCAGTGGAATCTATTTTCAAATCGTAATTTTGATTACTGCTGAATACCTTGTTTATATAATCTGGTTTTACGACGATTCGAATCTTGCCATAGATAAAACAACATGTATCGGAATTGTTTTACATTCACCTTCTACGCTTATGTGTGTCTATTTAATATAATTCTACCTTAATGTCGCTATTTCAATTGTTTAAGTGCGAGGATAGGCCAAAAACAACAAAAGGGTGTTGGTTTTTGGAAACATACTTATTTAGGAGAATATTCCCAAATTTTAAAAATAACTTAAAACCAACTAATAATTTACATCCATAGGTAATATATTATTATTATTATTATTATTATTATTAGCACAGTGTCTCACTACCCACTCGGGATGTACGCACTTACGCTAATGTGTAATGGTAGGGTGATTGTGAAATGAAATGGAGGACCTACAGTTTAACGTGGAATCCGAACCACTGTGAAGACCTGGCGTTCCACACATTCGCAAGTTGTGATTAATACACGTCTTGTCAGAGATAAATCTGTGCTGGTACCGAGGATTGAACCCCGGCCTTCCAGCACAGAAGTCCAACACCTTACCCCTAGACCACCAGGTCACCTCATAAGCAATATAAATATTTATATATATACATATATATAATTTATTTATGTTGAATATATATTTGTATCTATATATGCATAACACGCATTGGCAGTCACGTGGACTTAATGCCAGGTTCACATTATCTAGTTTATTGTTGACCAAAAGACTTAAGGCCTGCGCACATCAACGCGAGATTAAGTGTGACGCGGGAACAAAATAGAGAGTTTTTGACGGGGGGAAAAAAATTGCGGGATTGAGCGTGGCCATGCCACTGCAAAGCGATCCGTGGTAGTTACAGAAAGGATATCAGTGTATGTACAGATCAAAATTAAATAGATAAAAAGAATAATGTATAATCTATGGATAATCCCGGGACCTTTGTTAAGTTAATAAGTCGATTGTTGCTGAAAACTCCTGGTCTAAGTCGACACTATCGCGATAGACTGGACTGGTGATGACGGGGAGGTTGGGGTTCGATTCATGGTCAAGTACGGGTATATAGGGGCAGAGGCAAGGGTGGACAAGGGCCTTTTGTTGAGGAGGGGGGTGGAGGGGGGTTTCATAAGACTCCTTCGAGTGACATGATATCACAGCACCGCTGTTAGCAGCCGGCTGATAAAACGACCAGCGGTCACACGGGAGAACAGAGAATGCAGCGAACCACGCGGGACGACGTTTGCCAGTAAACGATGTTTTATTTTTTATTTATCAACTAATTTCCCTCTTTACCTCCACGCAAATTCGGGTACAGTTCTTGTAAATTGTATAGACCTAATCCCTGTCCCGCTAGTGAAATCATAAAGCCAAGATACGTAAAAACGTGGTCAAACAAAAACCCAACATAAATATAAATTAAAACATATGTATTTCATAATCGTTTCAAATAGCCCCATTTTTTGGCCGCATGGTCTAAGGCGTCACTATCGTAATAGAATAGGGAATTCGGGGCTATAATACCGGTTGGATGTATGAAGTGTGGTTTATCCTAAATGGTTTCCCACTCTACCTCTACGTAAGTGTAGGTACACTTTCTCTAAATACAGCCTTACTCATTCCTAACATATCAGCGTAGTGTGTACATATACGTATACCCCAAACGGTTAGTAAGATGTGATGCGATATTTAAAAAAAATACTTGTAGGTAATATTAAACCAAAAATATTACAAATTAAAAGTCTTATTTTCTATTAAAATGTATAAAATAAGTTTACCAAACTTTAAGTTGCGATTATTTCATAAATACCATGTTCATAAAATGCTTAGATGTTTGATTTATTGGAGATAGTTTCAGTCACGATGTAATATTTCTAAGTGGCCACACCTTGAGGCTTCCACGTATTTTTTAATTTCCCTATTCTTGAAGTGAGACTACAAATTATCTTCAAATATTGTTAAAAGATTGAGGAAAAAAGTTGTTTGTGATCAAGGACTACACTTTCGATGATTAAAGTTTGAATTTACCTTCTAATTATCCAAGTTTGGATGAAAATTAGACAAAAAACATTAATGTACATAATACTACACGACTTTTAATACATGGCTTCTCAATTTGTATACTATACAGTTTTAGTTAACTGTAATCTATATATTTAAAAGGTGAAGCGATTCCTTTTGACAATAATTACCGGAGCTCTATACAAACTATTTTTATAATTTTGTTTAAAAAGTACCGCGAAGGCTACCAAAAGTTTCAAATTAAAAAAAATAAAAGAAGGGAACCCTTGATTTCAGAAAATAACAATTTATTTCAATATTATATATATTTATGTTAATTAAATAAATTGGTGAACCAAAGAAAAATCAAAAGTAACGACCGGCGTATAGGCCAAACGGGTAGTATTAAGACGTGGTGATAAAAAAAAATTGACTACCGATAAGATTAATAATTAATTAATAAATATACCGTTAGGTTACGGGAGATTTCATAGTGAAAGAGTAGTTTCTTGATTCATTAAAATGGAAAAATCAGAATTTTCTAAACATGAGTATTTTATCAGAAAATAGCTTATAAACTAACATAATCTTATACAGTATGCCTAATGCTATACATACATTTATAGCGGCTGTGTATTTATTAATTAGATAGTTAGACAAACCCTCGTGCATACATATAGGGCTTATATAAGATAAACTCATGTGTAGGTTTGTCTTGATAGCAATGCATATGTATATATATATCATATATATATATATATATATATATAGATCATACATATATCCATTACTGTTTCCATCTTGTGGCTTGGGTCAGTTTCTTATTCATACACTTTCCACTACCGGCTTGCTAGATCGGTCGTAGCATCATAAGCCTTATATTATTATTATTTAGCACCACGTCTTACTACCCGTTCGGATTATACGCTATAAGCCTTATAATCTAACTTAAGTCTAGGATAGGCACAACATCCTGTCTCCAGCCATTAATTCATCAATATGAAAGGGTAATCCTATACTTTTATTAAAGATAAACTTCCTGCCACGCCAAGAATCGAACCCGGGACCCTTAGCTAAATAGGCAGACACACTACTGACTGAGCTAAGGTGTCGGGCACATATAACTAGATAATGCATCAAAAGATACAAATGTCACATTACTTGATTTGACCAATTTTCATAGGAATAACCTAATCTGAAAGCTATAAAAGTCACTAGATGTACTTATTTGAAGCTATCACTCTCGATATATATTATCAATACCAATAAAATAATACTAACCCATCTATAAAATGTTATAAATACATGCTACAAAAAATATTTTTCTATTTTCTGACAGACCCTTCATATTTAGTGAATATAGACCCCAGCACGCCCCAGAAACAAACCAAGGATCCCTAGGTTTGTGATCCCTATTTGAACATCAACTAGGCTATTTTCTAAAAAAAAATATGAACCAACTAAGTAGCCTCGTTATAAACGCCATCACAGATGACAAACAAATGTCATGAGTTTAGTTGTGTCATAATATGACACAGCTAAATTCTACACAATAAAACATTTCACTACTCAATTGATCGCTTTTTTTTATTGATGGCACTTAACGCACCATTTCTCAGTCCACTGTTACATTACTACACGACTTATATAGCTAATTGGACCCATTACTAAACTAACACGGTAACGTGTCTACCTACGAAGCTAAGGGTCCTGGGTTCAATTCACAGCATGGCCGAAAAATTTAGCATTGTTGAAATGTGGGGTTCCCCTTTCCTGGTGATGAATTAACGGCCGGGGACTGGATGTTGTGTCTGTTCTAATCTTAAGCTAGATTATAAGGCATATGAAGCTACGACAGGCGTAGCAAGCCGGTAGTAGAAAATATGACTTGAATAAAAAAAACTGCCACAGGTTGGAAACAGTAATGGACATAAAGTTGTTATTTTTTTAGATCGTTCCTTACCCCTGGTTAAGAATTTTTGTTCTGGATAATAGAATTGTTCGCAAAACCTTAAGTTAATATTTACAAAAAAGTATTAATACTACCTTACTTAAAAAAAAAAGGAAATACAATTTAGTCGAAGGGAAAAAACTTAGTAAACCTATTATTAACTTAAAGACACGCCGTCACGAAAAATACTTGTCACGCGCTTTAGATAATTTTCGTGGGGTATATATATCATTCAATAGGATCTAACTTCAACAATTTTTGTAGTTTAACTGCACGATTATAATTTTATCTCTACTTATAAAATCTTAATTTGGATTAAAATGACATTTATTTACTTAATTAGAGCATCTGTAGATGTTTTAGTGCAGATAAATATTTTAACAAATGTATGCATTTAAGAGAAGTTTAAGAATAAGAATATAAAACATTTACAAAAATATTTGAGCGATGTTTGGTTGCTCGTCTACAATATCACGCGCGTCTTCTTCCGCGTTGTGCTGATGACGGTTTCTTAAGAACTTAATCTTTGAAAATGGATTGTTGGCTCTTTATAGTTCTAAAGGAGAATTATTTGGTTTGTTTTGACCAACAAATAAATGTTTATGTAAAAACTAAAAAATACTACCCATAAACTCTCATTCCTTACATCCCACCTTCGCCAATGCTTTCTAGGATTGAAGTAATAGTCCCTTACCCCTCGACCACGCGTACATCATTCAAAGTAACTGAGAGTAATAAACTAAATGATTTTTTTTTCACAGCCGCAGTAAAACACCTAATTAAAATTCGTGATACGAAAACCACAATTGAGCGGATCAAAACATTTTTACAATTTAGTCCAGGTAAGATAGCAGAAAAACATTCATGTCTTAAAATAAATTAACCATCCACTTTCTCAACGTGATAGGAGAAAAATAGTAGAAATTGAATGTATATACTTTGGACTAAATCGGATTGTAGCTTTTACGTTAAAAAAATTAATAAATGTGTCAAAAACTGGTATTTTCACTTTAAAGTTGTGAATTTTTTTGAACAAAAAATTTCCCGTGATAGCGCTTAAAAAAACAAACAAATTGGCATTGGTCGATTGAAATAGGTTCACAACTTTTGTCAATAAAAATCTAAATGGTGAAAAATTTCCCTTTTTTTGAAATTTAATTACTGGCGTTTTAATTGTTTCAGGAACTTGTTTCTGGGCTTAAATTGTATCTCTTGTTGGTTCCTACCTACAATAAAAAAATTTGTGCAAAACTAATGAGAGCTTTTTTCGTAAATTGCGAGTATGTAAAAACAAGTGTTCCCGAAAAATGGCTTGGAAGCGGACAATAATGGTCATAGAGTGATTTTTCAAAGCGCTATTTGTTCGTGAAGAGTTTATCTACAACCCTCATATAATGAAATGTAAGCAGGGTCTTATTTAATACCTAAAATAGCGTCTGAAAATCTGTGTGTTTGTTGCTTCGGGCGCTCGTGCGTGCGAGCGGAGAAGTGGTGACGTGGTGGGGGAAGCCTCTCTGGCAGCCGTGCTTCGAGTGTTTTAAGGTGGAGTATCTCGCCGAAATATTAATAGTGAGCATGTTATTGACGCATAAGAAGCAAATGGGGANATTAATAGTGAGCATGTTATTGACGCATAAGAAGCAAATGGGGAATGGCTATTTTTGACGACTCACATTGGCATGGTATTATTTGCCATTTTTAATTTTTAATCCAAATATTGATATTGTCCCGGTGTTTTGGGAACAAAAATAACATAAAAGTTAGTAAAAAAAAGGGTTTATTAAATTTGTAATTGTTATTTTTTAAAGCATTGCATAAAAATTTATAGGTTTGGATCATGCATGAATATGAATGTAAATAAAAACATGAGATTTTGATTGCTAAACACTTATTTTATTTAAAAAAAATAGTTAATACTGTTATAATAGTATATAAATTAAAGTCAATCTGGCACTCAAAACCTTTATCTAATCTTCTTCATCTACCAGCATAACTTCGTATACAATGCTTATGGAGCCTGTTAGAACTAAATAAGAGTTATGAAAATAATAACAATAACAATAAAAAGTTAATAACAATTTTTTTATTAACTTTGGTGTTATTTTTGTTCCCAAAACACCAGGACAATATCAATATTTGGATTAAAAATTAAAAATGGCAAATAATACCATGCCAATGTGAATCGTCAATAATAGCCATTTCCCCATTTGCTTCTTATGCGTCAATAACATGCTCACTATTAATATTTCGGCGAGATACTCCACCTTAAAACACTCGAAGCACGGCCGCCAGAGAGGCTTCCCCCACCACGTCACCACTTCTCCGCTCGCACGCCCGAGCGCCCGAAGCAACAAACACACCTGTTTTCAGACGCATTTTATAGGTATTAAATCGGACCCGGCTTACATCTCATTATATGAGGGTTGTAGATAAACTCTTCACGAACAAATAGCGCTTTGAAAAATCACTCTATGACCATTATTGTCCGCATCCAAGCCATTTTTCGGGAACACCTGTTTTTACATACTCATGATTTACGCAAAAAGTTATGATTATTTTTGCACAATTTTTTATTGTAAATAGGCACCAACAAGAGATACAATTTAAGCCCAAAAACAAGTTCCTGAAACAATTAAAATGACGGTAATTAAATGTCAAAAAATGGAAATTTTTCATAATTTTGATATTTTATTGACAAAAGCTGTGAACCGATTTCAATTAACCAGGGATACTTTTTTTCTTTTCAAGCGCTATCACAGAAAATTTTTTGTTAAAAAAATCACAACTTAAAAGTGAAAATACCAGTTTTTGGCACATTTATGATTTTTTTTAACGTAAAAGCTACAAGCCGATATAGTCTAAAGCATATACATTCAATTTCTACGAGTTTTCTCCTAATTATCACGTTGAGAAAGTGGACAGATAATTTATTTTTTTAAAAAAACTATCTTATTAGGACTAATTGCTCCGGTATTAACATACGCAAATTGTAAGCTCTGGCGGGAAGTATCACGGGGAAAGGGAAGAGGTCACATCACGCAACGGCTTGTAAATAAAATATATACGTTAGGTGCGTGCGGTGAACAGCTGGTAGATTCAGAACTTTTCGTCACTTGGACATCAATTTTTCTTTTCTTTCAACACTGTTCCACATACTTTTTTTTTTTTTTGCTAACGGGGCACAATTTATTCTCTTGTTTTTGATATCGCTGACAACTTTTGTGTGTGATTATTTAATACTAGCTTTTACCCGTCGCGGCTTCGCCCGCATTAATTGATACAATCTTATAATTTTTAACTAAACTTTAAAAAAAAATTAAATTAATAATTGATAACTTAAATAATATATGTTTCTATTAATAGGAAATATTATATAATATATCTTATATACGAGAAGTTTAAACATTAATATTGTAGAATTAATGTAAAATCAAAGGTTATGAATAGTTCTTTTAGTCATTCCAGGACATTCTCCACCAACGCACAAAGTTTCATTCTAATCCGTTCTGCAGTTTTGGCGTGATTGAGTAACAAACATCCAAACACACAAACTTTCGCATTTATAATATTAGTT
The DNA here is from genome assembly GCA_902151425.1 of Timema shepardi. NCBI lineage: Eukaryota > Metazoa > Arthropoda > Insecta > Phasmatodea > Timematidae > Timema > Timema shepardi. The sequence goes on along the minus strand of CABFVX010001361.1, from coordinate 161,950 downwards.
AGATTATTTTTAAATGTTTATTATTAACAGTTGGTTTTAAGCTAGATTTATTGATATATTTAAAAAATAAACACAAGTTCGATATTTACAGCTATATGATTTTCGGTCATTTTAATAGTTGAATGGTATAAGGCGTTAGTTACTCCTTGTGTTAGATTGACCTAATGATTACAAGAAGATTGGGTTTAAATCCAGGTCGGTTTTACTGAGGGTTGTTTTTTCCTAAATGGTTTCCCACTCTCCTTCCACGCAAATGCAGGTGGAATACCTATAAGACGCTTCTTTCCCCATCTATACCCAATTAGCGTAATTATCAGTTACATATACTTATAAAATGAACATGTAATAAGACTCAGTGATTAAAAAAAACGCACACATACATACACAAACATAAGAAACAAATAATAAAAAATGTTACCCACCTCGGTGGCGTAGTTGGCAAACGCGCTAGTTTTGTTGAGCTCGACTGCTGAGGACGGGGAGATCGAGGTTTGAATCTCGGTCAGGTGAACTGAGGGTGGTTTTTCCTAAATGGTTTTCCAATCTCCCTCCACGCAAATGCGAGTTCACTTCCTCTAATTCAACCTTACCAATTCCTAATCCATTAGCTTAATTAGTACTTAAAAAGCGTATAACCCTAACGGGTAGTAAGACGCGCTGCTAATATTATTATTATTTTTATTAATAAAAAAGTTTCATATTTTAACGACTCTTCAGTGAACTTTTGACGTACCTTTAAAAAGTTTTTTAGTTAGTATAGGGGAGTAGGGCACAGAAATATCCCTATCGTACGTCATCACTTAGAAGGTGAAGCAAATATTGACGTGCTCGTTTTTATCTATAAGAAAATGAAGGTGCAGGCTCTGAACGGAAAAATTGGTTAGTACAAGTGGATGGGATAGGTACGGTTCAATTTTCATAGGAAGAAACTTGTCTGCCTTTTTACATCCATTACTGTTTCCAGCTTATGGCTTGGGTCAGTTTTTTTTTATTCGAGCCATATATTTTCCACCACTAGCTTGCTAGGCCTGTCTTAACTTCGTATGACTTATAATTTAACTTAAGACTAGGTCAGGCTCGACATCCAGTACACGGCCGTTAAACCCAAATGTTCACAAATATAAATTTGTCAGCCATGCCGAGGATCAAACCTGGGACCCTTAAACCAAGTAAGCAAACACTCTACCGACTTAGCTAAGCTGTCGGATCAAAAAAACTTAAAGAACAGCTCGAAAAGTTTCTAGTTATTCGTTATATTCGATGGCCTGGTGGTTTAGCGGTAAGGTGTCAGACCTCTGTGCTGGGGTTCGGGGTTCAATCCTCGGTACCAGCACATATTTATCTGATTGCCAAATCCTTCCTTCACCTCTGACAAGACGTGTATTAATAACAACTTGTGAATGTGAGGAATGCCAGGCCACCCCCATGGTTCGGATCCCACGTTAAACTGTAGGTCCTCCATATCATCTCAAAATCACCCTACCATTACACATTAGCGTAAGTGCGTATAACTCTAACGGGGTAGTAAGACGCGGTGCTAATAATAATAATAATAATAATAATAATAATAATAATAGTTATACTCTGCATTTCACGAATCGGGCAAATTTCTGTCCATTCTGTTAACGGAAATATCCTCCTAACCATTTCCCAAACTGAGCCAAAAAAAAAAATGGTCCAGTTCATGATTTGTGCAGCGCTTATATTGAACAGTTCAATGGACTAACTATTTCATGAATTTGATAGTTCCAATATTTACCCACTTTATAAACTAGAAGCGTTTTTACCCTATGCGTGAAATAGACAAGCGAATAACAGGTTTATTTCTTTAAGTTAACTTGTAATCGTGTTAGAATGGACGGTATAGATTAAGTTAGGTTGGGTTAGTTTAATATAATATCTTAAAACTAATTTCAGTTGATATTGTGATGGATAATACTATGAACTCCTTTTCATGAAATGAGCCAGAGTTAATGTATTTGTTTCCCATTTCGTGTAAGGGTCAAGTGAAGAAACCAGTTAACGGAATGAGCAAAAATTTGCCCAATTCATGAACTGGACAGTTTCACTATCTGGGTGTTATATATATATAATACATTTACAATAATAATCCGACACCTTAACCCAGTCGGTAGCGTGCCCACCTACTGAACCAAGTGTCCTTGGTTCCATTCCCGGCATGTTAGAAAAATGTATCATTGGTGAATTGTTGGTTCATATTTAAACATTGAGAAATTAACAGCTGGGGACCGGATGTTGTGCCTGTCCTAATCTTAAATTATATAATAATGTGTATGAAGCTACGATAGGCCTAGCAAGCCGGTTGTGGAAAATATATAGCTTGAATAGAAAACTGTCACAGACTGGAAACAGTAAGGGATAAATACTACTTATAATATATCACATTTTTATAAATGGATCACAAAACATATTTGTTTATATTTTATAAAAGACTCTTCCTATGAAAATTGTACTGTAGTTTGGGTTGTTTTGTCAGGCAACGGTTGCTAGGTTGCTGTCTTGTTTGGTTGCTGACATAGGTCATCACCCTCCTACAATACAGATAACAGCGCGCCAAGCGGTGCGCAATTCAACTATATTTGAACGATATTTACAATACTTTAGAAATCATAGTTCACTCAAGATAAGATTGATAATTTGTTGCTACGTAGCTTGTAAAATAAAAAAATAGCATATGAGTTGTTGGACGGCTAGAGACACTCCCTTATTTCATAGGAAGGACTACACCTATACAGCTAGAATGGTTAATAGATCTACTTTCAAGTATTCATACTTCAAGTCATATGATATGCAGCTGTCACTTTTGGTATATAGTATCAATATCTCTAAAATAACTCTAGTGAAATGTTATTAATTTTGTTCGAAAAAAAAATTAGTTTGCATTTTCTAAAATTCATTTACTATGAGAATTGGACTGTATGTACACAAAACAATAAAACCTAGTGGTATACTTTAAGGTGTTCCTTCCTAATTATTTTCCACTGTCCAGTCAAGCAAATGCGCGTACAATTCCCATAAATTCAAACCTCTCCTCAACCCTAACGCACTAGCATAATATTAGTATAATAAACGCGTGTAACCCTAACGGGTAGTAAGGCGTGGTGACAAAAATAAATGAATAATTGTGGATTTTCCAATAATTAATTTTATTTAAATTTTACTATATTTTGTAGCTCCTGATTATCTTTAATGATAACGCTAGCACTCATTCTACTTTGTTTATCCTAAATGCTTGTTTACCTAACTTATTTCATTAGGAACTCAAAGTACATTGCCGCACTTACATAAGTACGCCACTTATCCCTATCTTGAGCTAGCTATATCCAGTCCACCTCATTACACCCTATCTCTATATTGAGCTAGATCTATCCAGTCCACCTAATTACACCCTATCCCTATATTGAGCTAGATCTATCCAATCCCCCTCATCAAACCCTATCCCTAGCTTGAGCTAGTTGTATCCAGTCCACCTTATCCCACCCTATCCCTAGCTTGAGCTAGTTGTATCAAATCCCCCTCATCAAACCCTATCCTTAGCTTGAGATAGTTGTATCCAGTCCATCTCATTACACCCTATCCTTAGCTTGAGATAGTTGTATCCAATCCCCCTCATAAAACCCTATCCTTAGCTTGAAATAGTTTTATCCAGTCCACCTTATCACACACACCCTTATCCCTAGCTTGAGCTAGTTGTATCCAGTCCACCTTATCACACCCTATCCCTAGCTTGAGCTAGTTGTATCCAGTCCACCTTATCCCACCCTATCCCTAGCTTGAGCTAGTTGTATCTAATTTCCCTCATCACACCCTCTCCTTAGCTTGAGATAGTTGTATCCAATCCCCCTCATCAAACCCTATCCTTAGCTTGAAATAGTTTTATCCAGTCCACCTTATCACACACACCCTTATCCCTAGCTTGAGCTAGTTGTATCCAGTCCACCTTATCACTCCCTATCCCTAGCTTGAGCTAGTTGTATCCAGTCCACCTTATCCCACCCTATCCCTATCTTGAGCTAGTTATATACAGTCCACCTCATTACAGCCTATCTCTTTCAGGTTGAATCTAATGTTATCCTCCCGCCTGCCTCTATGTCTGTCCAATGGTCTCTCCCCATTAGGTTTACCAGTCAATACCCTGATCACGGCTATAGATTCTCCCATTCACACTGCATGTTCTGCCTACCGTAATATGGGAGACATAACTATTCTAACAATGTCTTGTGATGAACACAGGATAGCTCATCATTATTTAAGTTCTTCTACTCCTCAGTAGCTTCATCCCTTTTTTGACCAAATATCTTCTTAAGCAATTTGTTTTAGAACAACCCATGAGATTTAATTTGATCTTTTACACTATTATTGCCCTTTTATTATTATTATTATTATTATTATTATTATTATTATTAGCACCGTGTCTTACTACCCATTCGGGTTATACGCACTTACGCTAATGTGTAATGGTAGGGTGATTGTGAGATGAAATGGAGGACCTACAGCTTAACGTGGAATCCGAACCACGGTTGAGGCCTGGCATTCCTCATATTCACAAGATGTATATTGCCCTTATAAAGCTCAACCCTTGAAGGGAAATAGAGGATAGCTCATCCATCATTTAACTATTAATGGAAATATCTAGCTACAAAATGGAAAGCAATTACAGCTTTGTAATTTCTCGTCTTGTTATTATTATTATTCAGCTATACATCGAGACATATAATACAATGACGTAGATTGGAGCCATACACTTATAACAAATTAAATGATTAAATATGGTCCTTTGGTGGAAACCTGTGAAATATTACAAAACCTTTTATAGAAACTGTGAAAAACAATAAGAGAACTAATCTTGATTCAAATACCGTTTTTAATAGCGTCGACGATTCATTAGACGATCATTTGAAAGAAAAGGTTGTGTCGGCTAGATGTCTGATGGTATCTGGAATAAGCAAGTTTTATAAATGAAAGTGCCACATCATTAATTGATTTATTTTTCGCCTCTGTGTGATAAATATATGAAGGTCAACGAAAGTAAAAAAAAAAGTTAATAGGTGGCGTGTGTGTTTTCAGTTCCCACTTTGTTGGTAGTGATTAACTGCATTGTCAAGGGAGAATAAACATATATATGCGACTCATTTCAAAGGAAAGGGCAAAATAAAATAAAAAAACTAGTGTAAACAACAAAGATAAAATGATTGCAAAATGGTATACATAGGCCCTGCAGGAACTTGATACAGTCGGACCATCCGTTGAATAAACAATCAATCATTTTATCTGCTACTGTTAACTTCCATTGAAGAAACCAACGTAGACGGAGCTAGTCTTCTGCAGAACTTCTATAACCTACATAAGGTAGTAATATATTATATAACATAGGCCACACGCCACACAAAAATAAAATCATAACGTAGTACACATCAGGTCCGCCTCGAGCATAATTTTGTGTCCGGGCAAACATTTAATTTGGTTCGCTAATGAAGGTGAGGTCGATGTTTGAAAAACAACGGGTCGAACTGATGGTGATCTTGTTCCTTAAATAGTTTATCACTCTTTCTCCGTGTGAATTCAGGTATATTTAAACCCTTTTTTATCCAGAATCTATAAGTGTGGGTATATGAATAAACCAAACGTGGCACGAACAAAAAATCCGGATTCCTTTAAATTAGGATGAACGAGTATCTGGTGTCCCTACTGTAGGTATAATAAATATTAACAATATGATGATATCCAAATTTCTTAAAAGATTCAATAAGGTTTATTCTTAATAGTGCATTTATTAATCAGACATTAGCGATGGTGCGTGAAAGTATATCTGATAACTTTTATATCTCTCAGGCATGTTCTTTCCTAAGAAATTTGTACTGTACAGTAAAATGTAAGTGGTAAGAAACTTTTATTTTTTGCGTCCTGTTCAAAATCTTAATAAACCTTTTCTTCACATGGCAACATTTTAACATTAACATTTATTCTTTGTTTGAATTTATGTTTTTTATCACTATAGATTAGGAATATTTGTCATTTTTTTACGCCTACTAAAATGATTCAAGATGATTAAATATTTTTCTATTACAGGCTATGTTTATATTATAAGTTTGCACCCTATATTTTAAAAAAATGCTTTGTTTTAATTAATTTAATTTCCTTAAAATGAATAAATTGTTATATTATTTTCTTCCCAATGGAGTAAACCACTATTAAAACATTGTCTACAGTTTTTATTTGTGATATTAATAATTATACATTTGCATTAGGAATCTTCAAACTGTCAGATATTTCATCCAGCTGCTGTGTGTAATTAACGTTCTGGTTAGAAAATGTTAATTTTACTGAATAAAATAGTTAGATTGAAAAATTGACACCTAGACACGGTAATAGGACCTAGAACGCTTGGTTTAGCACGGTAATGTTCTACCACTGAACTATCCAAGAATCTTCCAGTGATCTGGGTTATTATTCAACAGTATCTTAGTAACCGATGATATCAACACACCTATTAAATACTGCCTTAAAGTGAGAGTGTAGGAAACACGAGTTAAGGGCAGGGATTTTGTAGTTTTAATAGATAAACATTTTTTTACCATAAAAATAGAACAGTGCTCCAGTAGAAACTTTGAGTATAATTTTTTTCACGAGGTGATATCAACAGTTGTTGAATATCTGTCATGAGCATAACGGCATTAGATGAGAAACTTTTATTACTATTATTATTATTATTATTATTATTATTATTATTATTATTAGCACCACGTATTACTACCCGTTCAGGCTATACGCACTTACGTTAATATGTGATGTTAGGGTGATTGCGAGATGAAATAGAGGACCTACAGTTTAACGTGGGATCCGAACCACAGTGGAGACCTGGCACTCCCCACATTCACAAGTTGTGATTAATACACGTCTTGTCAGAGGTGAAGGAAGGGTTTTGGCAATCAGATAAATCTGTGCCGGGACCGAGGATTGAACCCCGTACCCCCAGCTCCGATATCCAAAACCTTACCCCTAGACCACCAGGTCACCGAGAAACTTTTTAAATTAAGGGAAGAAGTTGTCATAGATTTCAGGACACCCTCGTCAGATACTCAACAATTTATGGTATCACCGTGTGAATATTATTGAACTCTATAATTTTACTGGTGCACTACTTTATTTATTTTGGCAAAAAATAAAGTTTTGCTATAAAAAAAAACCTGCAGAAGCCTTGCCCTTACCCCCTGTTACTTACATGCCCACATTAAAATAAGAGTGAATAATGACCCTCATCACGTGATAAATCTTGGAAATATCTGTGATAAAGCATTGGAATGCTATGTCAAGAGTTCCTGGTTTAATTCCCGTATTCAGGTGTAATTTTTCAATTTACCAATATTATACTTATGCGGGTACACACGTAACCCTTATATTATTTCCACCGTCTATCTATCACCATTCATGCTGAAGTAAGTTTAATATTTTTTCATATTCAATTAATACTATAGGTGTTATTGTTTTATTTTACTTTCAGGCGACCTTGAGGCCCAATACCTGTCATGGGTTGACCCGAACAACTGTACAATTCCATCATGTACAACAAACCGGAACCAATTTCTAGTGAGTAGTATAAGACTTTAAACATTCATTTTATTTAATGGTGCTCCAAATACTCGCTCGTAGCCAGTGTTGCCAACAAATATTAACAAAATCCCGTCTTAAATGATCAACATTATCTAGTTTTCCGTTAGATTTGAACTAAATAAAAGTTTGACCGTATTATGTTCATTTAAATAAAACATATATAAGAGTACCTCTTGACCAAAAAATACAAGTTTATTCCGCTATGCATTGTATTCAATGTGTGCTCAGTTATTGATAGCCCAAATCCCTAAAGAACGATAAATATGGTTGGAAATTAGTACTATAAACATTCCAATAAATTAACCAAGACCATAATTCATGATTAGAAAAGTATTTTAGAGTCCTCTTTGAAAAGATTACTGTAGTAAAATTGCAAAACTAAATTTCACTTTACCAGAGATTATCTTAAACTAATAAACAAATTCCAAATAAAAACATTCTAACCAAGAATTTTTTTACCAGTTAAAAAAATCTAGAGAGAGATTTTTTTTAGATCTAGAAATCCTTCTTGTCTTTGATTTGATTATTACCCGTCTCGGTGGCGTAGTTGGCTAACGCGCTTGTCGTGTTGAGCTAGACTGCTGAGGAAGGGGAGATTGAGGTTCGAATCTCGGTCGGGTGAACTGGAGGTGGTTTTTTCTGAATGGTTTTCCACTCTTCCTCTACGCAAATATGGGTTCACTTCCTCTAACTCAACCTTCCCAATTCCTAATCCATTAGCGTGATTAATACTTAACGCGTATAAACCGAACGGGTAGTAAGACGTGGGGCTAAATAATAATAATAATAATAATAATAATAATTTGACTATTTTAGAAGCCAGACCCAATTTTAAAAAAAAGCTAAATTCATCGTGGGGGTAAAAAAAGCTACCATCACTGTTTGCTGCTTACTTGCACTGTCATGTATCAAAAGTGTCCTTACCAGCCAAGTTAGTCATAAGACGCCAGTCACGTATGCGTATCTCATGACTGTGTCTGTTAGTATGTCAGTTTACTAACTCTATATCCCTCTATAACGTCTAAATGACTGTGACTTATGGATTACAGAAGCTGTCAAGTGACAGCCGAGGCTGTATTCTGTTCAAGGACACATGTCTGCCAGCGAGGCCGTAGCCAGCCAATAATTTTAGGGGCAAGGGGGCGGGGGGGGGGGG
>CABFVX010001361.1:24513-152267 GCA_902151425.1 Timema shepardi | reverse complement strand
GACTTCTATGCTGGCGGCCGGGGTTCAATCCCCGGTCCCGGCATAAATTTATCTGATTACCAAACCCTTCCTTCACCTCTGACAAGACAACTTGTGAATGTGGGGAATGCCAGGCCTCCACCGTGGTTCGGATTCCACGTTAAACTGTAGGTCCTCCATTTCATCTCACAGTCACCCTACCATTACACATTAGCGTAAGTGCGTATAACCCGAACGGGTAGTAAGACGCTGTGATAATAATAATAATAATAATAATAATAATAATTAATCAACGTTCACAGTGAAAAATATTATTATATACGTCAATATTTGATAAGAACCTAAGTGTATATTATTATTTTCTATTTCAGTAGGTACTCAATTAAGTGCTACTAAATTTGATATACGTCAATTCTAATCACCCTGGAAACACGCAATGACATGCCACCGTCTAATGTAAAGGGCGTATTGTAACACGTAGGAGTCACTTCAGTGGTGTACAGGAGACACAAAAACAACGATTTAATATAATTATATGTCCCATCTGACCCAGTTTACTAGTTACAGCCAAGTAAAGCCACTATACTATTTATATACAAGACTCGATATATCTAGACCTGTTGGCTAGGTGTGTTGAATTGGTTATTCCTGGTTATTTTAAGCACCTGGTATTTTTGAAATTGTGGAGGATTCTATGACACAAAGAATGCAGGTTTGCATTAAGGCCATTTTGATCCCTTCCTATGATGTCAAGCTGCTCCACATTACTCAAGCAAAAACATGATCATAGCTCAGAAAATAGGTCAGATGAGACAAATATTTGTATTAACTTTATTAATTGTATTTGTGCTCTCAACCACATCTGAAGTGGATCCTACTTGTTACGGTACACCTGTATTGCAATCAGATACTATTAATACTACTATTATTATTATTATTAGCACCGCGTCTTACTACCCGTTCAGGTTATACGCACCTAATACTACTAGTGTTACTACTACTACTATGAATAATAATAATAATATTCATCTTGTGAATGTGAGGAATTCCAGGTCTCCCCCGTGGTTCGGATTCCACGTTAAACTGTAGGTCCTTCATTTCATCTCACATTCACCCTACCATTGCACATTATCGTAAGTGCGTACAACCCGAACGGGTAGTAAGACGCGGTGCTAATAATAATAATAATAATAATAATAATAATAATAATATTAATATTTAACTAAATGGTTGAGTTTTTTCAAGCTGTTTAAATTTAGTTAATTTTACGAATATAGAAAGCATTCAGCAAAACACTATTAAAAGTTAAATAAATTGCTTTTTTTTGCAACCTGTTTGTGATATTCAAATTTAATCACGCATGTGAGATAGGGGTGAGGAACGTGAAAATTAAATCAATGTTCCGAAATTTACGTTAAGGGAAAGTGGGAGACAGTTTAGGGAAAATCATCCCTAATACACCCGGACAGGATTCAAACTCTGAGCTCCTCGACACGGGCAAAATTATATCATACTATTTTAACCCTTTTTTTTCAGAACCACATCATACTACCCGTTCGGGCTGTACACATATGTACTAATTACGTTAATGTGCTGGGGATGAAAAAGGTTTAATTTAAAGGCGGTGTCCCCACATTTGCGTGGAGGGAGAGAGTAAACCCACCCTCAATACACCCAACCAGGATTCGAATCCCAATCTTCCCATAATAGCCAATCCAGTATATTACGAGAGTGCTACCTTAGAGACCAGGTGAGCCACCAAAGGAAGTTGACCATCAGACCACGTGCCCATCGATGCGGGTGAAGTGTTTTACTTAAATTGATAAAATAATCTCTTTATGTCCTACTAATAGTATTATCAGCTTCACTAGGGAAGGGATTATAAATATATACTAGGTCAATAGGATTCGTTTGGTTACCTACTTTTTTAAGCACTAAACATAATAATAGCTCTTAATTTTTAATAATATTAGGACCCCTTTTAATCGTGAAATATAGGTATGGAAATTAAATAAAGAATTTACTATCACTATACTAGAATTGATTTAAATTATTAATTTTATGTCATCCGACATCTTAGCCAAGTATTTCTACTGAGATAAGGGTCCCAGGATAAATTATTTAGGATATATTGTATGATTTTTTTTTCAACAAATAAAAATTAAAACCTTTGGTGATCGAATGATTCAAGACGTCACTCTTGTAATATATTGGGTCTACTGATGACGGAGAGATCGGGGCTTGAATCTCAGTCGGGTGTACTGAGACTGGGTTTTTCCTAAATAGGTTTTCCACTTTCCTTCCATGTAAATGTTGGTACACTTTCTCTAAATTCATTGTTCTACATCCTTAGCATATTAAAGTAGTTAGTACATGAAATGGGGATATTGTGGTTTGATTCCGGTTGGGTACATTGAATGTGTTTTTTACTAAATGGTTTCCTACTTTACCTTCACGCAAATGGGAGTGAATTTAATATATATTCAACCCTCCTCATCTATAACACATTATAGTAGTTATTACATGGAATGCAGAGATCATGGTTCGATCCCGGTAGGGCGTATTGAGTGTGGTTTTTCTAAATGGTTTCCCACTCTACCTCCACGCAAATACGATTACACCTCCTCTGACTACAACCCTACTCATCTCTAGCGCATTAGAGAACTTAGTACATGCGTACAACCCATAAGTGTATTAAGATTTGGTGGTAATTTTTGTTTTTAGAAAAGTGGGTTAACTTTTTTATTAAAATGAGATAGATGTCACAAAAAAAACCTAGCACAGCGTTTGATGATTATGAGCGACCGTTATTATTATTATTATTATTATTATCACGTCTTACTACCCGTTCGGGCTATACGCACTTACGCTAATGTGTAATGGTAGGGTGATTGTGAGATGAAAATGTAGGACCTACAGTTTAACTTGGAATCCGAACCACGGTGGAGGCCTGGCACTCCACACATTCACAAGTTGTGATTAATACACGATTTGTCAGGGGTGAAGGAAGGGTTTGTCAATCAGCTAAATCTGTGTCGGGACCGAGGATTGAACCCCGGCAGAGAAGTCCAACACCTTTCCCCTAGACCGCCAGGTGACCCATGAGTGACAGGAAATGTTGTTGTTTGTAATAACAGTTGTTTTTTTGTTTGTTTGTTTGCCCAACAGTTACAAAAGACGATGGTGGAGACAACGAAGAGTTATGGCTCCTATCGTTCTGCTGCTCCTACTCGTCTTAATACTTCTAATAGCCCTTGTCATCGTCTCCATATTGTGTGAGTGATAAAGGTCCACAATGTGGTTCTTCCTTTGTCCGACTCATCGATTGATCGCCCAATCAAACAGTCCATTTAGACGATTATTGGAGTGGTTTGGTCAGTCACGAGTTTGTTCAAGATCAACAAACTTCGGTTGGGTCACTTAATATTGTCCTTGTGATCAAAACAACTTGGTTGCCATAGCGATTCAAATAATAGAATGGGGAGGAATATAGTTCCCCTGTCACAAGGTGACGTGGAAGATGACGTATATAAAATGTCAGTGTTTATGCAGTTTTTATAGTAAACCATTTTTGTTGGCTAAAATAAATCAAATGTTTTTTCCCCAATAGCTACGTATAGACTAATTTTAATAACATGATGACCTCAACAATTCTTGAATATCTGTCAAAGATGTCCTGGAATTTAATGACAGTTTTTATGTTCATTTAAAATGTTTATAATCTAATGCCGTTATGCTCATTACAGATATTTAACAACTGTTGATATCACCAGGTGAAGAAAATTAGACTTCTATATTTGTAATTGAGTAGTAATATTTTATTTATTTTGCTAAAATATTTTTTATATAAAAACTGAAAAACAAATGTCCTCAGCTTGCTACCCCTACCATTCTAGCTTAAGGGCAAATATAACTTGAGGCCAAACCACCGATGAAATATTAAATTATCTAGAATTACTTAATATGTGAAATAATCCAGGTAAATTTACTTTTTCACAGTAAAACAGTAGATTTATCTATAATCATCCTCTTTATCTTAATATGTTGTAAATATAGCAAGCTATTTGTGTAAATTATTGAAAACCAGGGAGATTTAATTTAGTAAAGTGAATAAATAAGTAACACTGTGAAACTAATTCGTGAATATACTACTATGTTTTAGAAACAATTTTATAAATTCAAATAGATCAAGTTCAAATGAAAGGCAATAACTGTATTATTATTATTAAATAATTATAGTTTTATTAAATCCAAGAGAGTTCGTTTGAAAATTTTCAAATGTGTACTTATTTAAGATACAATCTATATAAGAATATGTTCGTGAGTATTTTTTTTAAATAAAGCATATATATATAATATACTTATTAAAATATATATACATATATATGTATATACTAATATATACATGTATATAATATAAATGTATACATACTAATATATGTTTTATTAAAAGATTGTTATCACAAACACTATATATGTTTTATATAATCATTACACATAACATAATTATATATTTTTATTAGATATATATGTTTTTAAATAAAATATATAAGTTTTAATATATATACATATAAACCAGTTTTTAATAAATTTAACAAAAATCCTATCAAAAGTTTAAAATTCCAGATCTGAGGTGCACGTGTTCGTGCACGTGGGCTACTGATTTTGAAAGTTCAGCATTCTGCTTGCGGTAGATGCAACGTGTGTGAAAGACAAACTCTTCATTTTATTTATATAGAGAATGTACTCGCAAACATATCCTTAAATATATTTTAACTTAAATATGTAAACATTTTTACGTTTTTAAATTTAATCCTTCGGCCTGGATAAATATATGTATATGTAAACACATGTGTTTTTTAAATTGAATGGAGAGATTGTCAAATAGCTACACACATTAACATTTTTAAATATACCCTTTAAATTATATTAAAAAATTGTATTTATAAAATGTGACGTCTCATTTTGTGAGCATATTTATATATGTTTATTAAAAAATGTTTTGATTTTAACTTTCATATTATAATAACTATAACTTGTCCTACCTGGTTGAGAACATTTTTTGCTTAAAGTGATATACTTACGCGTGGGTTCTATCGGCATGTTTTCCACGACCATTATTATAGTCAAAGACATTAACTTAATTAATACGGCGTCAAAGTTATTAGGTCAATAGCTAATTATGGTATGCCCACTGGATGACCATGAGGGAAAGTTGTGTTTTTTTTTTGTGTCATTTCATATTTATGACCTCTTTCTTGGTGCCGATAATATCAACTGGAAATAACAATGAATGTGGAAAGACAGTATTGATCGGCACTATTTGCTTCAGCGAACTTTTGATATACTGCCTTACAAAAACAAAGAACGTTTGTCTACTGCGTTGTCCAGACTGTCTGAAATGTAATGGTTTACTGATTCTCTTGACTACGAACATAAAATTCCCTTAATACATGGCTATTCTGTGAATAGTTAAAATGGACGTTTACATAAAATAAACAAAAACCTCGAATTAGTATAAGATAAATTCGACCACTTGCTCAATATACAAATAGTGTTGTAAGAACCGATACTAAAATATTTATGACTCATATCTCATAAAATCACAATTTACTAAATTTAATTAAATTCCCTTTGTATTGGTTTTATTAATTGAATTATTTTTTGACCATTTTTGAGTATATACATTTTTATGTTAAAAGTATATAATCGTGCTTTTCAAGGTTTAACGCATTTATTTATTTTGATTTTGGAAACGGTTTATTCTTGGTTGGTTTGTAAACTTTTGTATTAAAATACAATTTTTTTAGAAACATTTTTTTAACATTATAATTATAAGAACAAACAACTCCAACGCATTTATTGAGATTTATTGAGAGTTGACTGTTTTATCGTTAGAACTTCAATATATAAGGTATTATAGATAAATTATTGTAATGGTGAACAATTTCAACCACGAGATTATGATGAATTTTAACGTTGTACGTGTCCCCTTGTCCCGCAAAAAGTGTCTGCCTGTTTACGTGTCTTTTTTTCTGTCTCGCTCTTTGTCTATTTAAGCCGAATTTGTTTAATGGGTTTTGTTCAAACTTGATGCTTAAATGTTATTGAATTGTTTTAACAATTATTGAAGATTTGATTGATTATTATTTTCATTGATTTTTAATTTATATTACTTTACTATATATTTATTAAATAGTGATCCATATATTTTTATAATAATTAAGGTTTTATTCTTGTTTTTAAATTTATTTAATGAATTTTGTATTTGTAATTTTTGTGCAATAGGTTTTTATTCATATAATGATTAGTTTATTTATGCAGTATTGGATTTAATAAATCAAGGTCACTTGGATTTAGTAATTTATATAGTATTTCCCGGCACAGATTTATCTGATTACCAAACCCTTCCTTCACCTCTGGAAATACATCTTGTGAATGTGGGGAATGCCAGGCCTCCACCGTGGTTCGGATTCAACGTTAAACTGTAGATCCTCCATTTCATATCACAATCACCCTACAATTACACATTAGTGTAAGTGCGTATAGCTCGAACGGGTAGTAAGACGTGGTGCTAATAATAATAATAATATATAGTATTGGTAAAGATTGTGCTAGCTACCGTGGTTATACAATAAATACAATTGAATCATATTAGTTAAAATTGAGTGATAATGTTCAATTAAAATTTAATATTATATTTTTGAGGTGAAATATTTAAATATAAATAAGTTTTTGGTTCATTATTTGATTCTTTAAAATCTCAAGGATTTGAAAAAATAATATTTTAGCCCTCAAATTAAGGACTGTACTAATGACTGATTTTTAAGAACTTGGTCACGAGCTATATTAGACTATATGAGAATTATGTACGATAAAATTGTACATTTGTTTTATAATAATAATAATGAGAATATTAGAGAGTGAATCCAAAATCTTCATTTTAATTTTATTTTTTTACTAATCAAAAGATTATACGTGGTTTTCAAAAATAAAACTCTTAAAAACCATTCATACCTTTCTTGAACACCCTTAAGTCATTTTGGTAAGAAATACCAGTAAAATCAATATTATTGCTGGTAAAGTCAACCTTTTATTTGAAAGAGTATTAAGAAACCGAAGTAGCGAACTCGTTACATTCATGAACACCGTTCCATATCTTTGACAAATGACCATGAATATTTTGTTACACATTCCTACGTTTCATTGTAATACATTTTGTGCCGGTTACAGGAGTTCCTGTGTTACAATGTTTTTTAACAGCAGCAACTTAACGTTTATTACTGACAACTATATTTTATAAAACACATTATTCACACAGATCAATTATCAAGGTGTTTGAAAAACCAGTAATAATTGAATAATAAACTTATATTTAATATAGACAGAAGAAAGAAAAATTTACTGTAATTTTAGTTGAAATAAAAAAAAATTATAAGAAAAACAAGGAATAATGTTTAGTATTTATCCTAAATTAAAGTATTTACCATACTAGACTAAGTGCCAGGCAATCATTTAAACTTTCCAAATTTCAGTAGGGGAGTTTGCTATCAAATACCTTTAGAAAGTTTTACAGAATTTAAGACTTTTCGGTCAAACTCAGAGGTTTTTTTTTCCAGGGATTATTAATTTCGCTGAGCTCAAATACGTTTATACTTATCTGTCCAACTATCTAAATAGGTTAAAAAAATTATTTGTACAAATATTAACATGATAAATGTTTTATACTTTTATCTTGAAAAATATAGAAATGTTCAAATTATTAAATTTGTTGCAGAAAACGCCTCATTTATAGACATAATTGTGTTTTATGTTCACAGATGCCCAGTACAGATCGACTATCGTTTGTAAATCTCTGGAGTGTGTACGATCAGGTGAGGAAACTTTATTATTATTATTATTATTATAAGCACCGCGTCTTACTACCCCTTCTGATTATACGCACTTATGCTAATGTGTAATAGTAGGGTTATTGTGAGATGAAATGGAGAACCTACAGTTTAAAGTGGGATCCGAACCACGGTGGAGGTCTGTCATTCCACACATTCACAAGTTGTGATTAGTAAAAAAAAAGTCTTTTCAGAGGTTAAGGAAGGATTTGGCAATCAAATAAATCTATGCTGGGACCGAGGATTGAACCCCGGATCCTCAGTACAGAATTATGACACCTTACCGCTAGACCGCCAGTTCACCCAAACTATTATAAGTGCTTTAAAAGAATTATTAGTAGATCATTTACACCTCAACTTCCTTGTCAGTGACAGTGGAAATTAAATGGCTATCTCACACCTTTGAGCACTTGGCCATGGAAGGATGTCAAATGTTCATAAACATATGGATCGGTGGGTATGCGGGAAAAGGCGTAAATCTCGTATGGTCTACTTTCATGATAATGGGTAAGTCGGGACTCAAATCCCAGCCGGGTGTACTGAAGACGAATTTTCCTAAAAAGTTATCCCACACATTCTTACATGGCCTCTAAATCCGACCTTCCTTAAACTTAAACAAATAAATTTGAATACGTGAATAGGCCGGAAGGGTAGTAAGACGCAGAGAACAAAAAGATAATTAACAATTTGGGGATTATTTTCCCCGTGATTTATAGGCCTACTAATAGGGTTTAAAATATGAGTGTATATTTAAAATTAAGTTTACCCACATTTTTGTGGATATGAAGGGAGGATTCGATTAGGAAAATAACCCCCTTTCACCACCACTAAACAGGATTAAATCCCCAATACCTCCTCTCACACAAACCACGAAAGAATTATTTTATTCTTTCATATAATATTTGAGGTATTTAATGCGCACTTTCTGAACCGACTGATTAAATCAGCACATGACAACATTTCACCAATGATATATTTTTCGGCTATGCCATGAAATAGAACCCGGGACCCTTAGCTTAGTAGACAGGAACACAAGAGAAGACTGACGCTGGTGGATGTTTTAAGGTGGGAGTGTAAAGAACGCAAGTTAAAGGCAATATTTTTCCAGTTTTTATATCAAAATATTCTTCGTCAAAACAAATACATTACTGCTTCAGTACAATGACTTTGAATTTTTTAACATGGTGATATCAAAAAATTGTTAATATCTGTCAAGGGTGTTTTGAAATACAATGACAATTTTTTTATTATTATTTAATAAATTTCGTCATCTAATTCCACAAAGGTTATGACACACATTCGAAAACTGTTGATATCACCATGTGAAGAAAATTAAACTCTATGTTTCTACCGGATAGTTTTTTTTGTTTGTTTACCTAGCCTTTTTTTTTCGCATATCTTTCCACCTCACCTTAAGAGATGTCATGCCATTTTATTACCACTGTACGTTAATTAGGTTCGACTAATGGTCGAGGTAGCAGGTGATAAGACGGATAGGTTCTTAAACGCAGAATGGCGTGTGGAGCCCTGTTCCTCCGTCAAACGACGGATATCTCAATCAGCAACTTTCATTGACTGGGAACAGCCAGAAGGGAAAGACGAATATTCCAGATTTCTTTTTTACACCGCAACTCACTATCCATATTAATATATCCCTATAGAGATTAATATAAAATGGGTAGATTAGTTTATTTTCAAAGACGTTTCATGCGAAATGTCTTAGTTCTGAGGTAAAAGGTCAAATAGTTAGAAATATAGATTCAGTCTTCCTCAAACAACTATAACCTTTTTTTAAAACAAAGTCACTACAGAACATTTCGATTAATTAAATTAGTTGAAAAATGACACCTGAGCACTAGAATCGAACAAGAGAACTTTGGTCTAGCGCACCAATGCTTACCAGTGAGCGATCCAGGATTCTTCCTCTGCTCATAATCATTATTAACTAATATTATAAGGTTGAGTCCGTGATGTATTTACGTAAATTATCAGCCACATATGATCGATCAATAAATATCGCGAGGTATCAAACACCACAGCCACACGTGACTCGGAATGGTTGTTATGCAGCCTAGTATACCATACAAGACGGTAATTAAAGTTAATTTAGATTAATATCAATACTCAAGTAGCCAATCGCAGGACAGGATAGAGAAGTCGAGACTAAGGTGGTACGGCCGTGTGAGTAGAATGGAAATGAGATGTTAGATATTCAAGTGGGAGGTGGAAGGCCAAGATGAAGACCAAGAGACAGGTGGCTGAAGGGAGTACATAGGAATGTGGAGGAAATAGGAGAGGACTGGGTGGGCTATGGAGTAGGAGGAGAGGTGATGGGAAGAAAGGATACATTGGGGAGGACTGGGTGGGCTATGGAGTAGGAGGAGAGGTGGTGGGAAGAAAGGATACATTGGAGAGGACTGGGTGGGCTATGGAGTAGGAGGAGAGGTGATGGGAAGAAAGGATACATTGGAGAGGACTGGGTGGGCTATGGAGTAGGAGGAGAGGTGGTAGGAAGAAAGAATACATTGGAGAGGCTTATGTTCCAAACAGACCTGCCAGTGGCTGGAAAATGTTCATCACCATGATGATTATGATGTTGATGATGATGATAATGATACTGCTGATGATATTAATTATGTTGATGATTATTATGGTGATGATGGTGATTATAATGTTGCTGATGATAATTATGTTGATGATAATCATTATGATGTTAATGATGTTAAAGAGTATGATTATTTTGATGATGATGATTATTGTGATGATAATTATGATTATGTTGATGACGATAGTAATTAGGTTGATGATGAACATAGCAATGATGATGGTGTTGATGATGCCAATGATGACGATGATATTTATGATGATGTTGATGTTGATAATGATGATGATGATGATACCAATGATTACGATGATGATGATGATGAACTTGATGATAATGATGATGATAATGTCGTTGATGATGATGACGATGATATTTGTGATGATGTTGATGTTGATAATGATGATGATGAAACTAGTCATGATAAAGCCATATATACATTAATCCCTAGGGAAGTATTATTAAAGCTTTTTATAACACTTTTATTTGATAATCTAGTATTACTAAGAAAATACTTATTCCACATACGCTAACATTAGTCCCTTTCAACCAGTGTTTGCAATACAAACCTATGCTAGCAATCTGTTACCACCTTTCCTTCACTGGCTATATTGTAGATGTTTGTTAGTTTGCTTGACTGTCACGCTAAAGAGGGGGGGGGATCCCCACAGCAACACAACCACAGTAATATTTCCCATTCTTCCTCAAATATAATAATAATATCATTTAGAACCGCGTCTTACTAACCGTTCGGGATATACGCTTTAGGTACTAATTACGCTAATGTATTAGGAATTGGTAAAGGTGAATTAGAGGAAATGAACCCGCATTTGTGTGGAGGGAGGTTGTAAAACCATTTAGGAAACACCCTAGTTCACCCGACCGAGATTCGAACCTCGATCTCCCCGTCCTCAGCAGTTGAGCTCAACACGACTAGCGCGTTAACCAGTTACGCCACTGAGGCGGGTTCCTCAAATATAATGTTGGGGAAAGTATTTAAAGCTCCCTCCAATAAATATGCACCCTTAGAGGATATAATTTGAGTAACTTAAATACAGTAAATCAGAGGGTAGTGCAGCCAATTTTGCAATTATGTATATTAAAGTTTTGCTAATGGATTGTTTTCATGGTGATGTAAAAAAAATAAAAAAATCATACCCTTTGTCTAGCCTAAGAGGTGGCAGGCTTACCCTACATCGTTCCACTATGGCATAGCTTATAAGATAGGTCCATAGTAAACTCCGTCAAGGTAACACAGCTACTTTTCAGTGTAATTGGAATGTACTGTACATATTAGTCACTGCACACACAACCCAAAAACTGTAAATTTGTATTGAAAATAGGATTTTGTTTGGAAAGCTACTATTTTTGCCAACCTCTTGAATCCTAAAACTTTAATATGAGTGTTCGTTTGTCAAAATCGGTTGGGCTATTTACTTGTTATCACTAGTGTTGGAAATGAGCTTATCAAATTATTTATAAGCTAATTGTACCGTAACATGTGGGACACACATCAGTGGTGAAACAGGAAACACAAATTTAAAAAAATAATTAAAATAGTTCATACAAATAAGGATTCCTTCTATCTAGTTTCCGAATTACAGCCAAGTGATTCCATTAAACTTTTTGTCTATCATACTTGATCAATTGTTTATTCAACACCCACCCCCAACCTACCTCAGTGGCAAGTGGCTAGTAGCGCTAGTTTCGTTCTGAGCTAGACCGCCGAGGATGGGGAGAATGAGGCTCGAATCTCAGTCGGGTGAGCTGGGGCGTGGTTTCTCCTAAATGGTTTTACAATCCCTCTCCATGCAAGAGCGGGTTCACTTCCATTAAACGCAACCTTCCAAATTTCTAACCCAGTAATTAGTACTTAAGCGTATAGTCCGATCGGATGGTAAAACGCGGTGCTAAAATATTAATAATAGCACCCACTGCCAGCATTGAAATACTTTGTCAACGTACAGTACATATGGTGAGCTGGCGGTCTAAGGGTAAGGTGTAAGATTTCTTTGCTGGTGGTCCGGGGTTCAATCCTCGGTCCTGGCACAGGTTTATCTGATTACCAAACCCTTCCTTTACCTCTGACAAGACGTGTATTAATAACAACTTGTGAATGTGTGGAATGCCAGGTCTCGAACGTGGTTCAGATCTCACGTTAAACTGTAGGTCCTCCATTTCATCTCACAATCACCCTACCATTACACATTAGCGTAAGTGAGTATAACCCGAACGGGTAGTAAGATGCAGTACTAATAATAATAATACTGTACATATGAAGAATGCTAACGAATAATACAAACACCTGATATTTTTTTTAAAGATGGCAGCATTCTACGACACTGTGAGTGTAGGCTTGCATTCAGGATGAAGGTGGGCATTTTGACCACTTACCATAAAGTTGAGTAGCTTCAAATTACTGAAGTACAAACATGACTAAAGCTAGGAAACAAAGTCAATTGGGTCACATCTTTATATTAACTTTTCTCGTTGTTTTTTTGTGTCTCCTTTCCACCTCTGAAGTAGGTCCCACATGCTACGGTACATTCTGTAATTCTGTAATTACTGTAATTAACTAAATACTATAATTGTTTTTGTAATTTCCCAGCGGCCAACATTCTTCAATCAATGGACCCCTCGGTTGACCCTTGTGACAACTTCTACCAGTTCGTGTGCGGGCGTTGGGGCAAGGAGCATCCCACACCAGAATCGGCCGTCAGTAACGACTGGTTCAACGAGAGGAACAACCTCATGATCCGGGAGATACGAGGTTCATGATCCTGATTCTCTTTAGAAACAATTATTATAGAGCTCCTGTTTATTTATCTCTGATCAATTCAACCTCATGATCTGGAAGACACGAGGTTCTTGATCCTGATTCTCTTTAGAAACAATTATTTTAGAGTTCCTGTTTATTTATCTCTGATTAATTCAACCTCATGATCTGGAAGGCATGAGGTTCTTGATCCTGAGTCTCTTTAGAAACAATTATTATTGAGTTCCTGTTGTGTCCATCTTTGTTTTTTATTGGTTCAACCTCATAATCAGGAAGGTACCAGGTTCTTGATCTTACTTCTTTTCAGAAATATTTACTATAATGCCCTTTATAGTAAATATTTCTGAAAAGAAGTAAGATCAATAACGACTGTACAGTGTGGAAGGTAGATAGATATATATTACATCTTAACGAATGTATATCTTAACACGGATTAATATTTGCATGTGTAAATAAAATTGCCCATTATTGAATTGTTTGTAGATAAACACACAAAAGAACTTGGCATTAAAATGTTCAAAATAAATAAATTTAATTTTTAATCCTATGGATGAAAAAGATATGCTTCTGAGTTTATCAATTCTAATCAAATAAAAAGTAAGCAGGATTGTCTTATTTGAAGGTGAGGAATGGCTGGTCTAGGGTGGTAGCATCCGCTACATCCGGATGTTCGTATATATATTTTTCAATATGTATATTGCCGATGGCTCATTGTAAAATGCTGTTTTTAGCTTTGTTGTTTGGTAGGACTATTATAAAATTTGGGTGGCATTTTTAAGGTGGTTCAAAACGTTGAGGTGAGGGGGAAAAAAACGTCTACTTCAGATTTCTGAGTTCAGGACGGTTATCTTCTGATCTTTAAAACCAAGGGTACTAGGGAAAAACGAGGAAAGCCACATTACACTAATTCTCCAGGACAAATTCTTTAGTATCTCAAACCACATAAGGACCCCAGCAAATGCTTTTTATTAATTAATTTTAATTGTTATTATTGTTATTATTGTTATTAGCCCCGCGTCTTACTACCCGTTCGGCTTATACGCACTTACGCTAATGTGTAATGGTAGGGTGATTATGAGATGAAAATGGAGGACCTACATTTTAACGTGGAATCCGAACCACGGTGGAGGCCTGGCATTCCCCACATTTCACAATATGTCTTGTCAGAGGTGAAGGAAGGGTTTGGTAATCAGATAAATCTGTGCCGGGACCGAGGATTGAACCCCGGACCCCAAGTCTGACACCTTACCCCTAGACCACCAGGTCATCTGACCTCAAATGAAAGCTATAAAAAAGTTACTAGATATTATTTCAAGTATTCATACGTCAATTCACGTGATCTGAAGCTGTCAAATTTGATATAAATGCCTATAAAATGATAACAATAATGTAGTGGAATGGTATAAATGTGACAACAACACAAAATTAGACTGTATTCGCCTTTATTGACCACTCAGCCACGGGGTTCCAATGTGCACCATATCCACGCGGAGTTGTAACCCGATAGTTTGGGGGGTCCTACTTATAGTCAGGGGCCGTGTCCGCGTGGGTTTGAGATATTCCCGATGTTTAGGGCGCCATTGTGTAGCGAAGAGGATGGCGGGAACATGCACAGGGTGTTCGTGACCAAAGAAAACGTACGTTACTGTCTCCGGTCACGGCAACACCGCAGTACACTCAGCTGACCAAAAAATTGGGACACTGGGAATTTATTTACTGTAATAATAATAATAATAATAATAATAGAATAATAAAAAATAACAACAATAATAATAATTTAAATTATAATGTATTTAATTGGACAAAGTTAAGGGCAGCGCCTTTTCTTAAAATGTATCCCTTAAAAATTAAGCATTTTCATTTGGTATTTATTTACGTGTTTTTTTTTTTAGCACCGCGTCATATTACCCGTTAAGGCCATATGTACTAACGTGCTAAATGTATTAATTACGCTAATGTTTTGTATGTACTAATTACTCTAGTCGGCTAGGATTAAGGAAGTTTGAATTTAGTTGTAGTGGGTCTACATTTGTGTAGAGGGAGAGTGGAAAACCTGTTTAGAAACAATCCTCAATAGACCCTACCACCCGCTTTGGTTCCCGCATGGTCTAACGTGCTACCCTCGCAGTAGACTAGACTGCCGATGACAGGGAGATCGAGGTGTACTAAGAGTGGTTTTCTAAAATAGTTTTCCACCCTCATCCATGCAAATTCGGGTACACTTCCTCTAAATCTAACCTTCCTCATCCCTGAAACCATTGGCGTAATTAGTACATAAGCGTATAATATGAACGGGTAGTAAGACGTGGTGCTAAAAAAAAGTACACTCTACCAGGATTGAACCTTGATACCGGGCTTTCGGCAGTCTAGTATATTGCAAAAGTGACACCTTAGACCATGTGACCACAGATGCGTCTGTGAGGGTGTTTAAAATATTTAATATTCATAATGGTTCCCTCAGTATTTATCCGCACTAGTGCATCTGCTTTTCCTCTAAGTGATCTCATCATTTTTACAATTATTTAGAATAATTAGTAAATATATCTTTTGCTTATCTCATTAATTAATAATTATTAAAAAATAATTCTGAGAGTCTCTTAGTTCAAAATCCCGGTATGATCAAAATCTCTGCTGAGGTGCGAAATCAAATGAGATTTATTAGTGATACAAATATATACTAATCACGCTAATGATTTAAAGGTGATAAAGGTTGAATTTAGAAGAAGCGTACCCGCAGTTGCTTGGAAGGAAAGAGTATAAAACATTTTATTAAATTCCATCCTCAGATCACCCAACATGGATTCAAACCCCGAACTCCATGTAATCTTCAGTCTCATTTATTGCAAGAGTAACGCCTTAGACCATGCGGTAACCGAAGTGTGTTTATAATAGTTAAGTTAAACAATGTACTGTACCTTAAAGGTTTAGAATACTGCTTTTAAACAGCGTTTGGGATAGCTCATAAATAGGGCCATCAATACTATTTTTGAATACGAAAATTGAGTACACTTCCTTCCTATTTTGTTATCTAAATGTATTTTTCTTGAAACCTTTCATACTATATATATCTTGTATATTTTAAGTCCGTAACAAAGTAAAATATTATTTTGGTTGATTAATATTGCCAATATTGGTCCTATTATTATTAATAACACAATATTTGTCCTATTAGTGTTAGTAAAAATATTATTACTGATCCTTATTTAATTTATGTATTATTTGTGATTAAAGTGACCGATAATAACGGTATCTTTTAGGTAGGAAAACTACCTAATTTTAATTAATTTATCATTTATTTTCACTCATATTAACCAAAATTTGTATTAAATAGTCAAATAAAAACATTTAAAACCATTCTCTTTCCCCGAATATCAATTTTAGAATGTACTCAATTTTTCAGGATCGGAATATTTAGAACCATATTTAAAAACCTTCCTAATGAAACTTTTATCTTGATTATTATTATAATAATTAATATTTAGCACCACGTCTTACTAACCGTTTGGTTTATACGCTTTAAGTACTAATCACGCTAATGAATTAGGAATTGTGAAGGTTGAATTAGAGGAAGTGAACCCTCATTTGCGTGGAGGGAGAGTGGAAAACCATTTAAGAAAAAGCTCAGTTCACCCGACAGAGATTCTAACCTCGATCTCCCCGTCCTCAGCAGTCTAGCTCAACATGACTAGTGTGTTAGCCAACTACGCCACCGAGGCGGGTTTTTTCTTGATGACTTCTCATTTTGTAATATCTAATTGTGTAGATTATTTCAAATTCATGTTTAAGGTGATTTTAAAAATCAAACTTAGGGCGTACTGATATCTAGGATTCGTGAACCAGTAATATTATGCACATGCGTGCATCGGACAAGGTTACGTTTTTATTTGACCACACACCAGTTCCTTTATAATCTCAGTCCTGACCTGGTATCGTAAACTCGAAGAGAAAATGCTAATTTTAACTTCCCTTCCTTATACCATTCTTTTTATTTCCGTCTTTTTGAAACTTGTTAAAACAAATATACACAGAAAGCGCATTTACATGCCTATCTGTGTGGAAAAGGGCCTTCAAATTAATTGGGTTTAAAATGTATTCCTGCCGGAACCAGTTTCATCGTATATGTCAAGGTATTTTGTACTTTTTTATATTAATGGGATGTCTATTATTTTTAGTAACTCGTTTAAAAGGCTAGCCCTAACGTAACAAAGGGAAGAAGGTGGATTTAGAGGTATTGCGTCATCATTGGCCTGAAGAGAGGGTAGTAAAACACAAGATTGAGAAGACTTACCCAGTGCACTCAGTCATAGCCAAACCCCGCAACCCCAAATCAGATTCAGGATTACCAACTGTGGCGTGAATTCTCTATCCAGAATTTGGTTCTAGCCCCATACCCTACATGAAGGTCACTGGGTTTATTAGACTAAGTTAAGTTAGGACTATGTTAAGTAAGCTATTACACATTACATCTATGTGGTCCATAAGACCCACCTCAATGTTTGTTTTATATCCCTAACCTTACCCTATTTCCTACATGAAGAGGACTAGGTTTTGTTGTTAGATAAAGCTAGTTTAGGTTAGGTTATACAATGGTATTCAACCTTTTTTTGTTCAAGTACCTCGTGATACAATATTTACACTCTACATTATACCAATGAAATTGTTGGTGCATAGTGCATTATATAAGTTACATCCGAAATAATGTATTGACGATGGCGCTCCTAGATTGCATGACCTTACGTCCGAATACAAGTATTTTCTAACTTTCCCTAAGTCTGGCACTGATTATTCAGTGTTTGTCATGAAATATAAAACCTCCATGGCACCATCCCGCAAGCGATCCATATCGACCGAGTGAACGCAGCATGTTGGCGAAGATAGTGCCAGCATCTGCGTGTAGAGGCGGTCATGTGGTCACTAGAACTGACCCTTTGGGCATTATTCTCAACGAAGCCACTTCTATTTATTTATTAATTCAAGAGGCTCCTCAATTATACTCACAGCACACTTCGGTGGCCGCATGGTCTAAGACGCTACTGTCGCAGTAACTAGACTGCAGATGACGGGGAGATAATGGCACTCGAATCCCAGTCGATTATACCGAGGCTGATTTATCCCTAGTTTTCCACTCTCTCTCTCTCTCTCTTTCACCGGGCAAATGCGGATACCCTCCCTATAAATGCAACCTTTTTCATCCTTAACACATTAGCGTGATTAGTATTTATGAAATACGAGAGGATATTAAAACGTGATGACAGATACAAATTAATTAAAATGTCCTTGTCGAATAAGATGAGTTTTTGAAAAGCATTTATATTTTCAGAATTCCTGAAGAAAAACAGTTCGGCTTCTGAACCCCTTCCAGTGACTCAGGCAAGACTTCTTTACAACTCTTGCGTTGACACAGGTAAGCAAATATTATTATTATTATTATTATTATCACCGCGTCATACTCCCCGTACAGTGTAATGGTAGGGTGATTGTGAGAAGAAATGGAGGACCTACAGTATAACGTGGAATCCGAACCACGGTGGAAGCCTGGCATTCCACACTTTCACAAGTTGTGATTAATACACGTCTTGTCAGAGGTGAAGGAAGGGTTTGGTAATCAGATAAATCTGTGCCGGGACCGAGGATTGAACCCCGGACCAGCAGCACAGAAGTCCTACACCTTACCCCTAAGCCGCCAGGTAACCAGGTAAACAAATACATCAACCATTTGAAAGTTAGAGGAATGAAAAAATGTCCTTGCTTTTCAAAAAGGTCAGATAATTTGGATTTAGGGAGATGTTTGGGAGTTACGGATCCTGACCTTGGTCTACCACTGCTCGCGCAGCCATCTTGAAAGTATGGCAGCCAAAACCCGTTTATTAGGCATATTTCCTTCCCTTATTTCCTATTAAAAAAATTTTAATACATTTTCGCACAATAATCTGCAGCTAAACTTCCACGATCCATTAGTTATATTAAATATTTATAGTTAAAATTTTCTTAAGAAGAATATAAAATATTTTCTTTTATCTATATGTCTCCTGAAGGTGATTTTTCCTAAGTTTTCACTTTCACTCCACGCAAATGCGAGTATTATTCCTCTAAATTCAACGTTTCTAATCATTAACGTATTTGCGTAGTTAGTCCATTTAAGTAAAACTTGAACGCTAAGTAAGGGCGTGGTTAATTATTTATAGTTTAATATATTTACTAGGTTTATTTTAGCATCGCGTCTTACTACCCATTCGGGTTGTACGCCTATGTACTAATTACACTCATTTGTAAGGGATTAATTAGGTTTTAATCTAGAGGAAGTGCATCCAAATTTGCTTTGAGGGAAAGTGGGAAACCATTTAGGAAAAAACCCTTAGTGTGCCTAAACCGGATTGAACCCAGATCTCCTCATCTTCGGCAGTATAGTCCAACACGAAAGTAGCACGTTAAACAACGTGGACACCGCAGCCGGTTATATAGTATATGTTAATCATAATAATAATAACGTCCAGGGGACGCCCGAATGTTCAATCGTACATCCTTTTCGTCGATGAGAGGAGGGGATGGTGATAGTACAAAGTCACAACTTGTGAATGCCAGGCCTCCACCGTGGTTTGGATCCCACCTTAAACTGTAGGTCCTCCATTTCATCTCACAATCACCCTACCATTACACATTAGTAAGTGCGTATAACCTGAACGGATAGTGAGACGCGGTGCTAATAATAATAATAATAATAATAATAATACAAAGGACGGGTTGAATCCAAAGAACATCTTAGCCTAACCTAAGTCTAATTAGACAAACCCTAATGACTATGGGAATAATTACCCTTTCGAGAAAAATCCCCAAGTAGCAGCCGGGAGTCAAACCTGGGACCTGCATGTCAGAAACCCAAGGCTCTTGACCACTGTTAGTTAGTCTATAACAAGTATTGTAACCACAAGGTTAAAACACAACATAGCACTAATACACGATTGTGGCCACCAACAGACACCCTGGACAAACTGGGTCTGGAGCCGATGTTCGAGGTGCTGGACCAAATAGGGCTCCCCCGCAGACCACCAGTGAAGGAATCGTCACCGGGATTCAACATAATGAAAGTGTCCGCCAAGGCGAAGCTCCTGTTGGCAAAGGACCTCCTGGTGGGCTTCGGAGTGTACCCCGACTCTCACAACAAGAGTGTCAACAGGCTGACTGTCGGGTCTCCGGACCCAAACTCACCACTCCCGAGGTCAGTCAAGATGGCGTCAATGAGCCTGTGTGTGTTTTTTTTGTTACATGGTCTGAGTCTTGTTCCTTACCTATTGCTCACACTAATGAGGTAAGATGAAATATATTACAATTTTCGTAGAGCAAGAATGAAAAGCCACTTAGGAGAAACCTCTTATCAGTAAAACCAACCGGGATTCTAACCTCCAATCGTAAGGTGTCAGACTTCTGTGCTGGCGGCCGGGGTTCAATCCTCGGTCCCGGCACATATTTATCTGATTACCAAACCCTTCCTTCACCTCTGACAAGACATCTTGTGAATGTGGGGAATGCCAGGCCTCCACCGTGGTTCGGATTCCACGTTAAACTGTAGGTCCTCCATTTCATCTCACAATCACCCTACCATTACACATTAGCGTAAGTGCGTATAACCCGAACGGGTAGTAAGACGCGGTGCTAATAATAATAATAATAATAATAATAACCTCCAATCATCCGGTCTTCGCCAATACAGTCCAAACGAGACTGGCAGTTTGGTCCGTATGCCCACTAGCTTATATCGTTCATTCCAACCAGGATAAATCATCAAATTAAACCATTTAGTTTATTCATAAAAACTGCCTGTAGGATTCTTCTCCCTGCCAGTGGCCTGGTGGTCTAGCGGTAAGGGGTTCAATCCTCGGTCCTGGAACAGAGTTATCTGATTGCCAAACCCTTCCTTCACCTCTGACAAGACGTGTATTAATCACAACTTGTGAAGGTGTGAAATTCCAGGCCTCTACCGTGGTTAGGATTCAACGTTTAAACTGTAGGTCCTCCATTTCATCTCACAATCACCCTACCATTACACATTAGCGTAAGTGCGTATAACCCGAACGGGTAGTAAATTGTGGTGCTAGTAATAATAATAATAATAATAATAATATTTATTCCTGCCAGAATGTAGATTTAAAAATATCCGTGTAATCATTTGTGTCTAGTATAAAAAACAATAATGTTTTTTTTAAAATTATAGTCAATGCTGTCTAGACGCATTTATTAGAGTAAGTCTGTATATTCGTCAGAGGAAGAGGGGAAGTGTTATCAGAACATGGACAAGAGGCTTCCCAGAATGAAGTACCTAGTTTCTTTATTCTTTTTATATTGTTTTATGTTGGTTTCTAAGTGTAATAGTGCGTTTAAGATGCAACCCATTTTGAAAAATAGCTTCGAACTCACCAAAAAGGCAGCGTCTTTAATTTTATCACATTAGTATTATCAATTCACGTGTGTCACAAAATGATACGTAATGACTATCCACACGAAATAAAAGGCCAATATTTTTGTAGTTTTTATATAAAAATATTCTGTTGGTCAAAATAAATCAAATATTTATACAGTTAAAACATAAGAGTTTAGTTTTCTTCACAAGTTGATATCAACAGTTGTTAAATATCCATCAAGAGTGTCCTGTAATTTAATGACAACTTTTTATCTTTATTAACAAATTTGTCATCTAATGCCACTATGCTCATGACATATATTCAACAATATTACTGTTAGTATCACCATGTGAGGAAAATTAATTAAATTCTGTGTTTGTACTGAAGCAATATTTGATTTATTTTTGTCAAAATAGTGTTGCCTTTAAAAAAACTGCAAAAACACCAGACTTTTCTCGCAACCCCTTCCACTCCAACTTAAGTGAAAAATACTCTGGACATGGAAATTGAGCACGGGGCCCTTAGGCTTTGCGCTTTAATGCTCTACAACTGAACCATCCCTGTTCGTTTCGAATACCGAGTTCGATTACAGTGTCCATATTTTTGTTTTTCCCTAAGTTAAATTATTCCATCAGAATAATTAAATGAGAATATTCCGAAGAGGTTGTAAGATGCAGAACCAAAATATAAATAAATAAATCTTGGTGTCTTTTTTAGTTTGTGAACTATATAAGTCAAGGTCAGGTATGAATGAATAATGAATGCCCTCCTCTCTCTCTACAGTTATCATGACCTTGAAAGGCGAATCGACCGCAACCGCCGCCGGTCGTCCTATACCGCCGAGGAGAAGGAGAGTCCAGGGGTAGTGGCGTTCGTCCAGTATATCTATGACGTAATGAAGTACGCCCACCAGTGGGGGACGAGCGACACGGACAATCTAGAACCAGAGATGCACGACCTCTTCAAGAGCGCCGCCATGAGCATCGCGGAGTTCGAACACGAGCTCTACAAGGTGACACGATGACAGCAGTGGTGTGTCGTGGAACCGGGCAGAGATTGTTAGAACCGGACTTGAATCCGTGTCCGCATGGGATAAGGCGTCGTCTTCACAATAAACTTAACGGCCAATGACGGGGAGATTGGGGTTCGAGTCCCGGTTTGATGTATTGAGGGTGGTTCTTCATTTTTTTTTAAAGCCACTCTTCCTCCACGCAAATGTGGATACACTTCCTCAACCGTCATCATTCCTAATTAATTAGTGTAATTAGTACATATGCGTATGTGGTAGGATATGCTGCTAAAAAAAATAAAGCTAGTTCAGAAAGTAGAAATTAAATATACTTAATTAAAAAAGTATTTATTTAATTAAAGTGAAAATTAACTTTAGTTTTGGTACATTTGGATGCATTTTTCACATAAACTAAATATAGTTGAAAATTAAACCTGGTTCCGGGAATTAAACCCGGGATATTTGTCTTAGCTGAGTTTCGGAGCATTGGCGAGCCAAACCAAAGGTCCTGAGTTCGATTACCGAATCCGAATTTTTCAACTATATTTATTCCAATGATATTTATTTGTGTTTGTGTATTTACCATCAACTTTATTTATTGACATATTATTACTACACATAATCCTGCTTCAGTGGTCTTATGGTCCAAGGCGTCACTCTAGTGTTAAACTAGACTTCCGATGACAGGAAGATCGAGGCTAGAATTCTGATCTGGTGTACTGAGGCAATTTTTCCAAAATGACCTTTCACTTTCTTTCCACGCAACTGCTGAAACATTTCCTTTAAATTCAACCATATTCGTCCTTATCTCATTAGAGTAAATAGTACATATGTCTATAATCTAAACAGGTAATAAGACACGGTGCTAAAAAAACAATTTCATGTTACTTACAAACCCAGACACTCCACCCAATTCCTTGTTTGTTAATTCCCCACTAGCTCAATAATTTACTAACTATACATTTTTGACCACACCGACAATCGAACCTGAAATCATTTGTTCAGTAGGCCTGTGTAGACGTGTTACTGACTAAGCTAATCAGTTTTACTGATAAAACATAGAAATTCATTGATCCCAACAAAATATTTAAACATCATAGCTTTATTATTTCACAATTAATTAAGACAAAATGATAATTTAATCCCTTATATTAAGTATAAAATAGAACCAAGAGTACCGGTACTCGATGATTAATCACAATACTTGCAGTTTTTAAAACCAATTTTAATCCAAGGGATATTTGACCAAGCTTGTAAAGTTGTATTATTAACAGACTTTTCTAAATATGCATAAACAGTTCTGAGTGGGCACAACGTCACCTCCAGTTTACCACATTCATAGATCATATCCTTGAGAGCTTTGGAGTAACATAAGATAGGCTTGCCGGTCAGTAAATATTATTAACCCGCCTCGGTGGCGTAGTTGGCTAACGCGCTTGTCGTGTTGAGCTCTACTGCTGAGGACGGGGAGATCGAGGTTCGAATCTCGGTCGGATGAACTGGGGGTGGTTTTTCCTAAATGGTTTTCCACTTTCCCTCCACGCAAATGCGGGTTCACTTCCTCTAATTCAACCTTCCCCATTCCTATTCCATTATAGTAATTAGTACTTAAAGCGTATAACCCAAACGGGTAGTAAGACGCGGTGCTAAATATTATTAGTAAATATTATTATTATTATTATTACCACGTCTTACTACCCACTCGGGCTATACGCACTTACGCTAATGTGTAATGGTAGGGTGATCGTGAAATGAAAGGTAGGACCTAAAGTTTAACGTGGAATCCGAATCACGGTGGAGGCCTGGCATTCCACACATTCACAAGTTGTGATTAATACACATTTTGTCAGAGGTGAAGGAAGGGTTTGGCAATCAGATAAATCTGTGCCGGGAGCGGGGATTGAACCTCGGACCATCAGCACTGAAGTCTGACACCTTACCCCTAGACCACCAGAACACCCATAAGTAAATAAAAACAAAACGAAATATATTTACCATTCATCATTTCATGAATTTTAAACATTTGTTGGAACACTCTAGGGGCGCTCTTAAAGGTCCCATCAACAAAAACAATCTGATATTGTGATAAAAACTTTAAATTACTCTCACAAGAGAATATCACAATATTATTTACACCATCGTTAACTAGAATGAACGTTTCTTCTTCATTTATTTTGATAACGAGGATCTCTAAACTTTCGTGTAGTTGTGTAAGATCAGACGTTTGTGCTGGCGGCCGGGGTTCAATCCTCGGTCCCGGCACAGATTTATCTGATTACCAAACCCTTCCTTCACCTCTGACAAGACATCTTGTGAATGTGGGGAATTCCAGGCCTCGACCGTGGTTCGGATTCCACGTTAAACTGTAGGTCATCAATTTCATCTCACAGTCATCCTACCAATATACATTAGCGTAAGTGCGTATAACCCGAACGGGTTGTAAGACGCGGTGCTAATAATAATAATAATAA
The DNA here is from genome assembly GCA_902151425.1 of Timema shepardi. Taxonomy (NCBI): domain Eukaryota; kingdom Metazoa; phylum Arthropoda; class Insecta; order Phasmatodea; family Timematidae; genus Timema; species Timema shepardi. The sequence goes on along the minus strand of CABFVX010001361.1, from coordinate 127,145 downwards.
TAATAATAATAATAATAATAATAATAGTTGTGTAAGATCTTGGTGTAGTTAAGGCATGAAAGATTTCATAGTTCGATAAATATTTTTACTAATCAATTAATTATCTATCATAGCTCGTTAATGTTTCATTTTGGTGATTTCTTTGTGGTTCGTGGTATACAAATTTAGAAGGCCTCTTAGTTGGATTTAACATTGCTTTGTCTTTCAGTGTATTGTTTAATTTCTGTAAATTTAGTATAATTTCTCATTCCATTTCATGCTAATTATCAATCACACTTTCAACCGTTTATTTTTTTTATCCTTAACTCTCAAAAAAAAAAATTATAATTTACTTTGACACATTTCCAACGTTCAATTCTATCCGTATGCCCTTTATGGTACCTACATTTGTGTCCATTAATAATAATGATTTCCCCCTTTGACTCTTCATTATTACAAACTCCATGTTGACGCTGATGACAACATATGTTACACTGTCACTGCGAGGACATCTATCATCAAAGGTAATTACGTGATAGCTAGTTCCTGTCAACCTCATCTAGAGGTTTCATGAACAGTATAGCCAAACCCCTAAAGTTTTTGCAACCTTTGGAACCTAATTATTATATGCCTTTGACCCTCTTGGCAAGTTTATATATTACCTCAGTAATACACAACCGTTGATCGGGTCCCAGTTGCTATGCAGCCTATAAATGCGTAGGCCTACATAAATTAGTTTTTTTTAATGTATTCCAGTAAACATCAAACTCATGTACTATCAAAGGTTTCAGTCAATATTTAACCTCAGTGCAACATCTGACTGACAATATCTCGGTTACATAGTCGACTAAATTGTTTTCCACTCTCACTCCACGCAAATGCGGGCTCACTTCCTCTAATTCAACCTTCCCAATTCCTAATACATTAGAGTAATTAGTACGTAAAGCGTATAACCCAAACGGGTAGTAAGACGCGGTGCTAAATATAATTACATAGTCGACTGCTATGTGTCCAACTCCTTAGCTAAATCGGTAGCCTGTCTGTATGTTATGCAGAAATTCCCCGGATCAATTCTCGGCAGAGTCGAAACATTTATAATGGATGTTTAACCCTTTCACAGTAATGAATTAACGAAAGATGGGTATTGTGTCTGTACTTGATTTAAGTTAGTTTAGTCGTGTTCTGATAATATCAGTCGGTTCATAAGGTGCAAGTTAAATACCTCAAATAAATGAAAATAAAAAAAATTATTGCCTTTCAATTAAATCAACTATACTCATATATTATCGGAACTACTAATAATAATACTCTCTTAAAATTATAACATAATTTTAACATGTATGTTTCTGAAAAACCTTTTAAAAGTGTAGTAAAGAGAGATTATTCAAGTATTATGAGAAATCAATCGAGTCAAAGTAACAAAATAACACATTCAAATGAAGCTTGTTGATAAATTGATACACAATATTTTAACTGCTTGGTAACTAATATAATAATTTACTAATATTTTGACTGATTATTAACTATTATATATCAATTTATCAATAGGATTAATTTTTATTAATTTATTATTACTTATTATTTTAATTAATTAATTTTTTTGCATTAGAAAGAGGAGTATTATTTAACTTCATAATTAGGGTATAGCCCTGTTAACTGTTAACAACAAAAAAAAAGCTCACTTTTCTATATTTTAGTGTATAAAGTATCAGATTCTTGATGTTCTATTAAATAGTTTAATTATATTATATATAATGAAGGTAAATTATATTTTACTTGATTTTTTCTATCAAAATAACCCTCTTAATCAATCACTTGATTAGTTTTATAAAAATTTGGTTTATTTTCTATTTTGTTTGGTTATTAAGAGCTACAAGATTGGTTCATATTATATTTTACTACCATTATCATCATCATATTATATTATTTTAACTGTTCTTTAATTAATAAACAATATACAGTACTAATAATTGACTTTTCATTAATTATTGTGTGCCAATTTATCCACAGGCTTCATTTAAATCTAAGTTTTATTTATTTTTAGCACCGCATCTTACTACCGGTTCAGATGATATGTTTTTATTTTAATTTATTTTGTTACTCTGACCCAACTGATTTCTCCTAGCACTTATGTTTGTGTTTTGTTTACAGATGGTAGGTGCCATAGAGTACATAGGCATGCAACCCCAAGAGATGACTGTAGAAGAACTACAACAGCTGACAGACATTGGGGCGGGTGGCGTCAGTTATACGACACAGGTGACCAATAATCATGCGCTTAATATTTTATTAGAGTAACTAGAGATGGTGTGTTGACTCCATTATGGGTCAGTTTCGTATTTACAGCTCCCAACTACCCGCTTCGATGGTCTAATGGTCTTAGACGTCACTCTCATAATGGACTGACCTGCTGATGACGGGGAGGTCGGGGTTCGAATACCAGTTTGGAGTACTGAGGGTGTGTTAACCTAAATAGTTTCTCACTCTTTCTTCACACAAATGAGGGTACTATTCATATGAATTCAATCTTACTTATCCCTAACACATTAGAGTAATTAGTACATATTCATACAAACCAAATAGGTAGTGAGAGGTGGTGATAAAATAAAAGTAGCTTCAACTTTTATATATATTTATTAGCAAAGTTTTCCACCTTGATGTGAGTAGCTTTCAATTCAGCCGATGGCATTATGGTGTCAACGTTTAATCAATTGATGAGATTTCATTAAATCATATTTAAAAATGATTACTAAGAGCATGCCCATCAACTCTGTGATACAGTCGGCTCGAAACCGTAAATTTACACTAACACTATTGCACTTGGATCATTTCTTATTAAACATTAATGAAGTTAAAGAGTTAATAGAGGTTCCTAAATCAAAACATTGTTGAAATATTAAATTGAATTTTGATAAAAACTATATTAAAAAGGCCGGTTTTGACCATTTTAGAATGTCTCCACAGCTAAGCATTGTGCACAAATATTTATTCTGTCTTAATTGGGAAATATTGTAGTTATTAACAAGAAACTTTGTCGCTTTGTCCCCCTAGAGTCACCGTGGGTAATTTTGGGTAATCACTTAAATACGAGTGCACTGCACACATTTCTGACATATCTTGGTATTTTGCTTTCCCCTTTAACTTCCATACCTCACGCTAGCCGGGAGCTGAGTTGGGCCTGCTATGCCTGGTCTTTTAAAGAAAACTATTGTTTTAGCTCAAAGTGATATATATTTAAATATCACTTTGAATAATTAAAGCAATGGTTATATACTATACATAGTTATATTTATATTGATTTATTTTTGCACAGCTCCTACTTATTTACATTTACGGGGTAGGAACGACCAAAATTAATTAAAGGTAATGTTCACTAATTCATATGGAGGAATGGTAGGAAATCACAACCGGCCTCGTGGTATAGTCGTCGTCAGAGACCCTTGCCACGGACCTTGAGGTCATGGTTTCGATTCCCAGCTGGTACTGGGAGCTTTTCCTCTAAAAGAGGAATAATCCCCATGTTAACAAGGATTTGGTTAGTTAGGTTTAAGTTAGTTTAAGATCTTCATTGGCTTCACCCCCTCATATTCACTATAATCATCCCCTCACCTCATCGGGACATGGAAAGAGCCTCCAAATGAAGGATGTACGATGTACAAACGGTACACTAATACTAGCTAATCTTTCCGCAAACTGAACTACAGACACGCCATTATTATTATCGTTAACTATTTAGTAAATTGAACAGCACACTTAGCCGGCATTCATAGCCCAACCTCTCCATCGCCAGTAAATCAGACTAGAAGAAATTAACGCCTCTGCCCACGTGTCTAATGGCGCATATATTTCCCCCCTAAAACATGCATTTTAAAATAGAAACTAAAAATAAAGAATAAGAGTGTAGGCTACGTAGTCCTGTAAAATAGTTAAATCTACAATTCATATTTAATTTATTTTACACTTCCCCTTCGACGTGGCTTTATGGCATGCAATTGCTGTACAAGATATAAATTAAATATTTAACGTGTTCGCGCCGGCACGTGAGGCCTACCCAGACAAGGCTTTAAATTAATAAATTTCTCGTCTCACGTGTTTTACAGTTCAAATGGCACGAATTCCTGACGTACCTGTACGAAGACATCGATAACGTGACCTTGGATCTCAGCGGAGAAGATAGAATTGTCGTCCTGGAAGGGGAATACCTTCAAAATCTATCCGCACTTTTGGTAAACACGACTAAAGAAACTTTGGGTGAGTTGATCAATCATCAATTAGCAACAACATCAACAAAATAAACCCGCTTCAGTGGCTGAATGATCTAAGGCGTCACTCTCGTGATAAACTATCCCTCTGATGATGGGGATATCGGGGCTCAAATCCCGGTCAGGTCTACTGATGATGGTTTTCCTAAATGGTTTTCCTCTCTCCTTCCACGTAAATGCGGCTAAATTACCGTTAAAATAATTCCTTTCTAATCCCTACCCCATTATAAAAATTATCATATATGTGTATAGCCTTAATATATAGTAAGACGCGGGGATTTTTATAATGGGATATATATATTTGCGCCTAGAACACCTCATTCGTTGACTCCTGGAACTTACGGTTGATATTAGGCTTTGAGCAATTTGTATCCGACCCGTCATATTTCGAATCCACGACCTTAGCTGGTAGGGGGATACAATTTTTCTTTTTTTTGCAGGGGGGCTAATCCACCCCACCTAAGTCCTCTGTTGGGATGGTCTTGCCACCTACTGTCATGAATTCGTACTTTTTCAGGTAGGACACAAACGAAAAAGGAGGAGGGAGTGTATTTTGGGGGTTCGTCGTAACCCCTAAACCCTAAAATTATTGTTAGTATTAAAAAAAATCGTAATCGATGCATTTACAGATTCTGTATATAGTGGTCAGCGTTCGTGGCTACAGATCCGGAAGTTCCGGGTTCTATCCCCGGTGCTTCCAGAGTTTCTGTGAACCTGTGGGTCTGAAACGGGATCAACTCAGCCCTGTAAGGAAAGAAAAAGTAATGGCTCCAGTATAAAAACACTGAGGTCGGCAGCTATAGTATCGTTGTGCTGAACACATGACACCCTCTATCAGCATAATTTGGTAATGTCTTTACCAACAGATGGTGGCGATTTGTTTTTATAGCCTTAAATTACTTTGAAAAGAATTTTATGTTTAAAAAAAAGGTGTCTCAACAGCTCCTATTGGGGAGAGGGAAGTCACCACTCCCTTACTAAATACATTTCTTGGCACGGACATGCTTAGGCGGGGTTCAAACTTGAACCTCCCAAATATTTTGGGAATTATGAGATAATCCCGAGGAGGTCCCATAAATGTCCCAAGGTCCTGCTCTTATAAGTAAGATAATGGTCGACCTAAGTCCTTGGGAAAAATAAGCTATAGGCTTCTAATTGCTAATTAATTTTTTAAATTTCACATACCCACAAAGTCTTCGATAAAAGGGAGGCGGGGAAACTGTCAGTATCTAACTAATTGAATACATTTGTCAAATAACCATCAGAACAACCATCATAGCTGACGATTCCAAGTATTACTAAAAATAACTGCACATATTCATGTGCATAAAGAGCCCACCAAGTTGGCCGGAACGGTATTTTCACATTTCCTTCAGGGTTATTTTAGATGACACAATCGACATGCGACCGATGGCTTTTCTTCCCCTCCGGAAGAAATGGACTACGGATTTTTATCGCTATAGAAAAATCTGTCGACTTTGGGTGGGTTTGAATCCACAAACATCGGGTCACGTGGCGAGCAATTTACCCTAGGACCACTGAGGTTGACCCTGTAGATATATAGATTGTGATATTTCATAAATATTTACTAATGGGCATATATTTCTATAGTCTATCAAAGGTTCCTTCTTTTCGCAATACGACTGTACTGTCCATGGCATATCTTATAATTAACGGAAATAGAAATATAAAAAAACACTTTAATGTTTTGATAAACCACATGTTAAAAAATTCATGAAGAGTTTACACATCACCATTACAATAATTACTATCGATCCTTAGGACCTAATTAATAATTAATATATCTATTGGTTGTGACGCTCTCAATTAAATCCTGTTCATGACCTTAAAAAAGGATAAATATGCGGCATTTTATTAATTCATAGAAGAGAATAATTACATTATAGGAAAACACAACGTGGGTTTAGTAGAATTAATGTAACAATTTTAGTTCCACTAAAATTTGTCACTATACGTTACTAAAAATTAAAACACATCCAAACTTTATATACATAATTTATGACTCAGTTCATTGAGGAACTTACTACAACTTCGTCTGATATTTCCTGGTTATAATTGATTCAAAATTAATAGTTCCCTTATTGATATATATTCCTTTAAGGACCTCTGTAGGATTCGAACATAGCCCCATTGAAGACCCTCACTGATATTGGTCCAGGGCTTAAAGTTGAGTCCAATCTCATAGAGACATCAACTATGGTTCGTACAATCCAGACCCATATGAAACTCGGTCACTCACGAGGAGACCCAAGACACGTTTTATGGTTCTATAGGGAGGGGATCACACTAGGTTTCTTGACTACATGGACAAGTTGGGATGGTCAGACACACCATTGAACGGATTACGTAATCTTTGAAAGATAAAAAGGCTCCTAGATCAAAAATTCCCTCATTTATACTCGTTGCAAATTATAGAGATGTTTGTTTGAGATTAAAAAAAGTTTCCCCACACAGGAATACCTTTGTTTCTCATAGTCACTAGCTGATAACGACGTTTGTTTGAGATAAAAAGATCTTTCACTTAGAAAAACTTTTGTTTCTCATAGTCACTAACTGATAGCGACGTTTGTTTGAGATAAAAAGTTTCCCCACTCATAAATACCTTTGTTTCTCATAGTCACTAACTGATAGCGACGTTTGTTTGAGATAAAAAAAAACTTCCCACTCAGAAATACCTTTGTTTCTTCTAGTCACTAAACTGAAAACAAATTCAGTTTAAAACAAACAAAAAAGTTCCCAGATCATAAAGTTCTTCGTTTATTCTCGCCACTAAAGTTATAACTAAACCTGTTTACGATAACAAGGCTGCCAGCCCAGGTGAAACATTGTTTCTCCTTTCTACGTAAGCTGACAGTGACATCTGTTTAAAGATTTATGAGTAGGGATATATTCCAACGTTTGTGGTGAAAGACAAGACAATTTGAATTCAGCATCTAGACACGTCATTTTGTAGTTGCCCGTGACCCACTGTGAGAACTATATAAGCCCCCTTCCCCCCTCCCCCATCGCGGCCCACTATGATATAAGAATTATATAAGCCCCCCATGGTGCCCGATTTCAAATGGAAAGGTTATCTCTGAAACGAAATTCTAAACCAGATTTTAAAAGATTTTCTTCAAAATTTTGTTAAAAATAGCCTAATCAAAAAGTTGATTAAAATTGAAAAGATCTTGTTTCGAGATGCATTCGGACCCCCTTCCATCCACCTATGTTAAAAATGTCAGATCTCTGCGTACCGTAGATTTGGCCGGGCATCGCACGCAAACAAACAAACAAACACAGACAAACACTTCCTTTTATTATTATAGATAATAGGTGACCTGGCGGTCTAAGGGTAAGGTGTCAGACTTCTATGCTGGCGGCCGGGGTTCAATCCTCGGTCCCGGCAAAGATGTATCTGATTACCAAACCCTTCCTTCACCTCTGACAAGACATCTTGTGAATGTGAGGAATGCCAGGCCTCCACCGTGGTTCGGATTCCACGTTAAACTGTAGGTCCTCCATTTCATCTCACAATCACCCTACCATTACACATTAGCGTAAGTGCGTATAACCCGAACGGGTAGTAAGACGCGGTGTTAATAATAATAATAATAATAATAATATAGATAATAAAACATTTCTATGTGTGTATGTATATATATATATATATATATATATTAATATGTAAAGTAATTTTATCTCCAGTTGTAACTTCAGACAAATGCAATCGGTATATAAAAAATAAATTCATAAAATAGTTAAATGTTATCAATGTAGACAGCAACATTTTTTTTATAGTTCCTTCCAACCAAAATCATATTATATAATATATTTTATAGTACACGTCTTACTACCTGTGTAGGTTACACGTATATGCACTAATTCCACTAATTAGTTAAGGATGAGGAAGGTTGAATTCACAGGAGGTGTAGCTGCAGTTGCATGGAGGGAGAGTGGAAAACCATTTTGGAAAAACACCTTTCAGTACACGCGACTGGGATACGAACCCTGGTCTGCTTGTCATTGGTGGTCTAGTCCAAAACGAGGGTGACGCCTTAGACCATCCGGACACTGAGGCAGATATATAGAATACCTTAATTTAGGTTTTCAACACAAATCCAAAATTAAATGTCCAGTCATGCATCATTTTAAGATTACGAAATCATTAAGATATGTTCCCTCTGATAGCTAATAAGACTTTAAAACTAATTCGTGGACTGGCATATGTTTCTTTTAGTTGTGTGTGTGTACGCATAATTGTGCTACCCATGTGTTGATTAAAGAAGATGTTTATGATAAAATGTAATGGGACTATGGGTAGAAAGGTAGAAATAACGCCCTGTACAGCATCATACTTCATTTTTTTTATCATCAATAAGTTAACTACAATAATCTTAAGGTTGGCCCAATAACCCACCTCGGTGGCGTAGTTGGCTAACGTGCTGAGGACGGGGAGATCGAGGTTCGAATCTCGGTCGGGTGAACTGGGGTGGTTTTTCCTAAATGGTTTTACACTCTCCCTCCACGCAAATGCGGGTTCACTTCCTCTAATTCAACCTTCCCAAGTCCTAGTCCATTAGAGTAATTAGTACCTAAAGCCTATAACCCGAACGGGTAGTAAGACGTGATTCTAATTATTATTATTATTGGCCCAATATTAATTTCTTACCCCTATGCTCCTTGCTTCCTACCTACCCCTCCCCCACACCAGTTCCCCCTACCCCCTTCTTATAAACCACTCTTCTCTCGACACACTATAGTTTGGAAATATAATAGGCTCTAGGTGCCACCTCTACAATTCAAACCCTCCACAGCAAGCCGCCACTGAAGAAAATATTCCTGAACATTTTCTGGAAAAATTGTCATCTCTAGACGTACCACAGGTATAGTTTAAGCTAGCTCTGCTTAATCTGGATACATGCCACGACACGACACTGGTTCAAAGTCCAAGTACCTGCAATACTGTATATTTTACATCTTGTTGCGCCAAGTCTGACATGTTGACTCAGACAGTAGCGTGTTTCTCTACTGAGCTCGGATTCAATTCCCAGCATGGAGGAAAAATATATATTTAAGTTAGTTTATAAATAGAGATGGGAAACTAGAATTCTATAGTTTTCGAGAGAATAGAGATTTAATTTGGTATAAAATAGTATTATCTTGGTTGTTTATGACTCAATAGACATGTTAAACAAAATATAATTCGTCTGTGAGCCCAAACCTTTAAACATTGTATTTTTGGATTGAATTTTAAATAAATATTCACTTTAACTAAAAATTGTAAATGTTTTAAGATTCAAGGGTTTGAATTTGTATTCGAGAAATATCGGATTCTATCCATCCCTATTTATTGGTCACGTGTTGATACAATAGGTTGGTTCAAAAAGTGCGTGGTTAAGGTGGGGTGGTAGGAGAGGCGAAAAAGGGCCAGTGTTTTTACATTTTTTGGGGCAAAACTTTTTTTTTGGGCCAAAATAAATCAATTGTTGCTCAAGTATAAACATAGAGTTTAATTTTCTTCACATGGTGACCTCAAACTTTCTTGAATATCTGTCAAGGGTGTTCTGTAATTTATAGACAGCTTTTTCTCTTAATTTAAAAAGTTTTGTAACCTAATTCTGCTACGTTCATGATTGATATTCGATAATGGTTGATATCACAACGTGAATAAAATTAAATTTTATCTTGGTATTAGAGGAATATTTTATTTTTTTTGACCAAGAAAATGTTTTGCCATAAAAAATGAACAAAAACTGTATTTTTATTGCGTGCCGTTCTATCTCACCATACTACTTCAAATAATAAATGAACGTCACATGTGTGAATGTATGTCCTGTCCTTGTTCAGAGCTGGTCCTGTGGTGGGACATCGTACGCGTCCTGGCACCAACCACCAACAAAGACATGAGGAGGTTCAAGGAAACATATATCGAGAAAGTCACGGGGGGGCGCGCGCCTCAAACAAGGTAATATTCATCACTTGAATAAATAAGATTAGTTTTTTTTTTTTACTTTCTCTCGACAACTCGTAGAGAAATTATTGTGATCGACATTGTCGTCATCCTTTATCAGCAGACTTCCCAGGTACTTGAACTGCTCTATATTTTCCAACTACTGGTTTCCAATTTTGATTTTCAGCGCTTCTTAATGTGATTTTTTTTAAATCACCATCACTTTTGACTTCTCAATGTTGATCTACATACCTTGTATTCTCCCTGTTTAAACCAGTGGGTCCATCATTTCCTCCAACTCTTCTTTATTTTATTTCATGCTGAAAGAAAAAATACCCATTTGATTGTAGCTTTCTGTTACTTATTTTTGAAAATTTTAATTTTTTTTATGGGAAATAATGGACTCATACTGTATTTTATTCATTTATGGTTTCTAAACACGCGATTTAAAACCAAAGAAAGGCAATAATACAAAATAGATTTTCGATATTATTGATAAAATAACCCTAAATACATTACTGTACATACTATGATTCTCGAAAAAAATCCAGCAAAATTAAAGTCCGATTTGTATAAGCAAGCCCTTTAGGCCTATTTGAAAACTGGAAACTCATATTGGCAAAATAAAGGGGGAAAAATGTACAATAATGTATTTACATTTTTAGTCAATTTGATTAATGATGTAATTCATACGGCAGTATTACTAAAAGATTTTGGTAACTCTTCAAATCAACTTTATATTATTAATAAACTAAATGAGGGATACTTATAGAATGAAAATTTTAATGACTCTCAGTTAATATTGGTGGTCTAAACTGTGTCTCCTATAAAATCAGAGATTTAATTACAAGTGAAATATTGAAAATACTACATGTTTTCAGGTCCACATTTTGTACTAACGCCGTCAACCAAATGATGGGGATGGCTGTCAGCTATTTCATCGCCGATCCCAAGTTTCTCAACACCACCAAACAAAAGGTTTGTGTTTTATTGAAATCATGAAAATCTACGCCCATCTATATGATGATAACCCGCCTCGGTGGCGTAGTTGGCAAACGTGCTAGTCGTGTTGAGCTCGACTGCAAAGGACGGGGAGATCAAGGTTCTAATCTTGGTCGGGTGAACTGTGGGTGGTTTTTACTCAATGGTTTTCCACTCTCCCTCCACGCAAATGCGAGTTCACTTCCTTTAATTCAACGTTCCTAATTCCCAATCCATTAGCGTAGCTAGTACTTAAAGCGTATAACCCGAACGGGTAGTAAGACGCGGTGCTAAATAATAATATATGATATATCTTAACGTTTTACTTTCCCTCAAATTAAATATAGTGTTTTTTACAGTTTATATCTGTCACTCAGTCTTTATCAGAGGATAAAGCTGAAATAGTTTAGTAGATTTAGTTTAATTTAAATGTTATATTTCTGGAAGAGGAATCTTTCTTTTTTAAAGTTCTAACATTTTAAGAATAATATACTGGTAACCAATATTTTTTATTACTAGCACAGCGTCTTACTATCCGTTCGGTTTATATGAACTTACGCTAATGTGTAATGGTAGGGTGATTGTGAGATGAAATGGAGGACCTTCAGTCTAACGTGGGATCCGAACCACGGTGGAGGCATAGCATTCCCCACATTCACAAGATGTCTTGTCAGAGGTGAAGTAAGGGTTTGGCAATCAAATAAACCTGTGCCATGACCGGGGATTAAATCCCGGACCCCAGCAAAGAAGTCTGACACCTTACCCCTAGACCACCAGGTCACCGACCAATTTTTGTAAAATATGATTTTTCCAAAAATGAATTAAATATTTTTAACCAAATGGGTATCTAATGAGGGTTTGACATGATACGTAACACTATACTTGCTTTTTAAAGAGAAGCATTCATTTAAACTTAGTTTACTGATAACTGGTTTTTTTAATTTCTCTCAACCTATCGAATAAAGAGATATTGTGATCACCAAAAAAATTGTGCCAGAGATTTTGATATAAAAGTCTGTATCTCACGGTCAGGCTTACTGAGAGTGGTTTTTCCTACACGTTTTCGCACTCTCCTCCCATGCAAATGCGGGTACACTACTTCTGAAAATGCTTATTCATTCTCCCTAAAATAATCATCATATATGCAGTAACACGGACAGATAGTAAGACGCGGTGCTAAAAATAAAATAAGGCAGTGTATATTGTTTCAGGTTGAAGAGATGCTGTCGGATATTCAATGGGCGTTCGGCACCTTGGTCAACTCTCTGGACTGGATGGACGCGACCACGAAACGAGCGACCTTGGAGAAATCTGACGCCGTCAAGTCATATATTGGTTTCCCCGAGTGGTTGTTGGACTCCAGCGAGTTGGAACTGTACTATTCAGGGGTGAGAAAACAATGATGTGCAGTAGTAGTACATCAGTACCACATACGATTATTATTATTAGCACCGCGTCTTACTACCCGTTCGGGCTATTACGCACTTACGCTAATGTGTAATGGTAGGGTGATTGTGAGATGAAATGAAGGACCTACAGTCTAACGTGGGATCCGAACCACGGTTGAGGCCTGGCACTCCCCACATTCACAAGATGTGATTAATACACGTCTTGTAAGAAGTGAATGAAGGGTTTGGTAATCAGATAAATCTGTGCCGGGACCGAGGATTGAACCCTGAACCCCCAGCACAGAAGTCTGACACCTTATCCCTTGACCGCTAGGTCACCCCACATCTTACTACCAGTTCGGGTTATATGTTTATTTACTAATCACACCAATGGTGTTAAGAATGAGGGAGGCTATATTTATAGGAAGTGTACTTATATTTGCGTGGAATGAGAGTGGACAACCATCTTGGAGAAACCACGTTTGGTACACCTTATTAAAATTCGAACTTTGATCTCCCCGTCATCGACAGTCCAGTCTATTGCGAGATTGACGCAGTAGACCATTTGACGACCAAAGTGAGGGCTTTTAATCTTAAAATCTACCCTATTAACCCAACTTACCCTTTTACCTTCCCCCTCCCCCACGATCAGCCTTAAACACACAATATCTATCCCCAAATATTTCATCTTTACTGGAATAATTGTAACCATCATAGTTTCTATAATTAGTAGTTAGAACTATGTCTGACACTTTATCTCAGTCAGTAGCGTGTCTGGCAACTGAGCTGTATATTCCAGGTTTAGTTCCCGGTAATGGTCAAAAAAGTTATCATGGGGGATATTAGGATTTATCTTTTCTCGGTGATGAATCAACGATTGGATGGAAAGGCAGAGGGGTGGGGGGCTGATATTGTGTATCTTCTAGGTACAAGTTAGTTTATAAGTCATGTGTCCCTATAGATATTTGGTTTAGAAAGTTCACGTTAAATACCTCTAATAATAAAAATACAACTATTAATATTTTTAATATAAATAATATTTTGTTTTTGGTTTTCACACAGATAGAAGTACTTGAGACAACTTACCAGGCCAATCTTTTAGGAATACTGAATATAGTTATGATAAGTACGCTGGCCAGTTTGAGAAATGAAAGAGAGAGCGATGGGTACGTAATTAAAACTCCTTTACAAAACTATATATATTGTTTATTTAATAATACATGTGGTTTTTAAGAGAAACGCTTGAAAAATAAGTTAATGAAAAAAAACCTTGCGGATATAATTACGCAACTTGAGAGCTTAATTTTATATATGGGGTAGTAAAATATTAAATAAAATTTACGAAAATGGAAAAATTTCACCAAAAATATGCTTCAAATCTTTGATAATGATCTCACCAATTAAATAATATTTGGCGTTTGTGGAGTTGCATTAAAAATAACTTTATTACGATAATAATATATAATATATAATAGGCCTGCTAAGGTGTATAAAAGTAGACTTATGGTGGGAAGGGATTTTATGAAATACAACATTTATTTGCTGTCAATTTAAGTAACATTTTATTATGTTATTAGGTATTGATATTATCTATCAAAAGTGACAGTCGCATATCACAATAATAATAATAATTAGCACCGCGTCTTACTACCCGTTCGGGTTATACACTTTAAGTACTAATTACTCTAATGGATTAGGAATTGTTGGATTAGGAATTGGGAAGGTTGAATTAGAGGAAGTGAACCCGCATTTGCGTGGAGGGAGAGTGGAAAACCATTTAGGAACCCCCCAGTTCACCCGACCAGATTCGAACCTCGATCTCCCCGTCCTCAGCAGTCGGGCTCAACACGACAAGCGCGTTAGCCAACTACGCCACCGAGGCGGGTCGCATATCACAATTGACGTATAAGTATGTGAACATTGTTTTATTAAATATATAATTATTGTATTATATTATATTTAGCACCGCGTCTTACTACCCGTTCGGGTCATACGCTTTAAGTACCAATTACGCTAATGGATTAGGAATTGGGAAGGTTGAATTAGAGGAAGTGAACCCGCATTTGCGTGGAGAGAGAGTGGAAAACAATTTAGGAACCTCCGCTCCCAGTTCACCCGACCGAGATTCGAACCTCGATCTCCCCGTCCTCAGTAGTCGAGAAATATATATAGACTATACATATATATATAATTATCAATTATATATTTTTTTTATTATTTGTCTGGTTTTTTTAGCACTACGTTTTACTACCTTGTCAGATTATACACATATGCTCTAATTACGTTAGTGAGTTAGGTATGAGGAAGGTTGAGTTTAGAGAAAGTGCACCCAAGTTTACTTGGAGAGTAAAAAAAAACAATTTTTGAAAAACCACGCTCACTATACTCGACTGAAAGTCAAACCCCGAACTCACCATCAACAGGCTAGTCTGATACGAGAGTGACGCCTTAGACAATTCAGTTACTGAAGCACTTTTGAATTATACAATCAAAGTGGTAGGCACATCTACCAAAATGTGTGTGTGTACAATACATATACATATAATACAAATATAAGCTATTCTACATCTCACCTATGTTTTTATATTTCTAGTTGGGCGACAGAACCTACGGACGTTAACGCATTTCACACGTTTCAGGCAAACGCTGTTAGTAAGTTTCATTAGCCTATTTGTTATTTTATTTATTTATTTTGAAAAAGAGGAGCTAGAAAAACAAACATGAGAAAACAATATATGTTTTATTCTTAGTAAAATGTAATTTTTAAAGCATAGAATTAAGATCTAATAGTACATTTGCCCATGTATGAGTAATCATTACAACTTTGCCTTAAACCGTGCATGCCAAACTTTCGACCCACGTACCTCTTTAACAAACTTACAATTTGGGCTGATTACTCTTATTTTTTTATAAACACTTTATGAAAAATAATACACCAGCTGGGATCATGGAATTTGGATATTGGTTATTATTTGGGTAGGTTAGTGTACATAACTTTTACTCATTACTCACCACAGATTGATTTCACGAAATTGTTAAGTTTACGCACCAAACATTTACAATGTTTGGCAGCACATAAATCTATAACGGTTGTTTTATCTTAGGAGCCATCCTTAAATTAGTTTGGGTTTTTAAGAGGGGGGGGGGCGGAGTTTAGTATTTTCTTACTCTTTCCTTACGAGGGGGTGGGGAATTCAGAAGACATCTTAAATAAGTTTTATTATCAATATTTATCGTAAGACCAAATCTAAAGAAAAAAAAATTGGCTTGGAAATATTATATCAGACTAATTATAAAATTTCTCTTATATTTCATTTACTTACTGCAGTTAAAATATTTAAAAAAATTCATATCACTCGTTTTATTATCAATCTTTATGTATAAATATAATCAAAAGATTAAAATAATCTAGTTTACCTAATCATACAAAACTACTTATGATAAAGAGGGAGAGGTTAATTATTTTGACCTCAACACA
The DNA here is from genome assembly GCA_902151425.1 of Timema shepardi. NCBI lineage: Eukaryota > Metazoa > Arthropoda > Insecta > Phasmatodea > Timematidae > Timema > Timema shepardi. The sequence continues at coordinate 111,104 of CABFVX010001361.1, read as the reverse complement.
AAATGTAAAGCCAAGCATTCACACCAATTCTTAAAAAAAGTTTCATATTTCTGCGAAAAAAATAATTTATCAATTTTATTTTATTTTCGCTGTAGTAATTATTTAAAAGAAAAGTTTTTTAATTTGACAATATTACATTTCCTGAAATCCTGCTCCCTTAGTATTTTTAATTGTCATAGTTGCTCTTATGATAAAACTATTTTAATATGTCTGCCTCAGACTTAACAACAGGCCTAAACATATTTTATAATGATAAACGTTATTTCATGAGTGAGTACATTGGTTGCCTATAGTACTTGTTTAGTTGTACAAATAAATAGTTTTGTTCGTCCCATGAGGAGTATTAATTCTAAAATCATAGCAATAATGTTACATACTGGTAATAAACACAAAACGGCTAATCTATTGTCTGCATCGGTAATGGCTTTGAACGTTTAAATAACTCTTTTATAGATTTAAATTATTTGTGATTATATACGTAAATCTTTGAAACTAATTTAATGTTAATATTATAATTTGGGTTGTTTAATAATGGTATCAAAAGCTTGTATGATGTATATCATGAATAAACATTTATACATTGTCAATATGTCAAAAATTATTATATTGATACCAATGAATCAGTAGTATAGATAAAAGTATGCTTTTCTTGAACGTCGTTAAATCTAAAGTGAAGAGAGAATAATTTAATTAATATTTGTTTTTTAATGTTCTTTCAGCGGTTCCTTCTGGTATCTTGCAGTATCCATTCTACGGGCTCGGACTAGAGTGAGTTCATCAGAATTATTTAATTGGGTAAAATAAAACTTTTCTTAAAATAAGCATGAAAGCTCTAGGTAGCAACAGAAATGCTTCAGAAAATAGAAGAAAGATGTAAATCGAAAAATCAACAAAGAAGAAATAAGAGGCAAGCAATTAGTTAAGGTAAGATTCAAAGTGAAGAGGTAATATATAGAGAAGACGTGTGATGCGATTATCGAACTTAAAATAAAAGGAAGGTATGACCTTATGTATCAGAAAGAAAAGGAACAGGAGAGAATGAGAATATTTGCGAACAATAGGAATAGGATCTACGAAACAGGAGAATGACTCAAGGATGTTCTAGATGTAACGATGGTTGCTTTAAAGAAGAAGAAACAAGCCAAGAAATGCAGCGACCACAAGACTCTTCAGGTTCCTTTATCATGTGGGGAAGGCTGAGGCAAGAATACTAAACAGGTGACTGGAACATATATATAAAGTGTGATGGAAGAAGACCCATTTGTATTCAGAAAAGGAACCAGAGATGCAATCTGGATGCTTATAATAAGTTCAGAGACAATAATGGAAGCCAAGAAAGAAGTCTAGATTGGGTTCATCGACTGGCGAAAGGCTTTCGACAAAGTGAAATGGAAGAAATTGATGGAAATACTCAAGAAGATTGGAATCAACTCGGGGACAGAAGGCTGAAGGTTGAGGGGGAAAAGAAGCTTAGGAATTAGAAGGATTAAAATATTGGATTACTTCAAGGGAAGAAGAAAATTCTGGGATCTGAAAGGAGAGCCAGAAGAGAGGGCGCATTGGTGGTCTAAGCTCACAGACAATAGTACAGGACCTGTCGTAAGACAGAACCCCTAATAATAATAATAATAATAATAATAAATAACGTTAAATTAATTATTGTACTGCACATAGTTCAGTGTAATAAACTTAAATTGTTCTGGAAAGGAAAGCTACATAAGGTTAGTATATTAGGCGGTTTTTGTAGCAAAAACATTTTCATTTTATGAACAAAATATTTCTTTATTAGATAAGTTTAGTTTAGTTTAGTTTTTTACTCATAGTAACCTCAAAAGGTCTTTAGTATTTTTAAAGAAGAGAAAATGTTATCATCGAATTCCAGGATGCCCGTAATTGATACTACACTAGGTAACTGTTGAGTTTATAAAATTAAAATAAATGTATCTACTGAAGAAACATTTTATTTTAGGGTTAAAAAATATTGCTATAAGAACTGCAAGAAATACTGGAGCTATCTAGCACACCCTACCATCCAAACTTAACAGTAATGCGCAAGGCCAAAGCTCCTTGGTTCAATTACCTCGTACAGGAGTTAATTTTATATTATATTTAGTACGGATGATTTAGTATGGTTGACTATTCGTATACTAGAGACTGTTTGACTCCTGGTACTAGACTATATATAATACGGTCCTTGGTCACCGAGCTTTGTTTAAATTCAGGTCATTTACCTGTTTCGAAACGTCATACAGACTATAGATGGACATCGAATGAAAAGAATGCACGTTCTGGAACATTCTAAATAAATTAGTGATATTTCCCAAATAAATGAAATAGCTGTCCCTAAAATAATGTATTTTTAAGGTGGGAGTTCAAAGAACGTCACAGAAGGGCAATGGTTTTTTTTACAGTTTTTATTGACAAATTAAATCAATTATTTATTAAGTATAAACATACAGTTTAGTTGTATTCACATGATGATATCAACCGTTGTTGAATATTTGTCGAGGGTGTCTTGGAACTAGATGACAACTTTTTCTCCTTATTTAAAATGTTTTTAACCTAATGCCGGACATTCAAGAATTGTTGATATCACCAATTAAAGAAAATTAGATTCTATAATTCTACTGAAACTATATTTGATTTATTTTGGCCAACAAATGTTAGGCTATATAAACTGCAAAAACACTTATTTTCACGCGTACCCTTCCACTACTACATTAATAAATGAATCCAAAATTTAATTTTTAATCCAAGAAAATTGTATTGGCAAAATTCATAAATTCACATCATAAGAAATACTATTTGTAAAAAAACCAAAACATAGCAGCTTATAGTTTTCAATGTTTTTTATAAATGTAGGCCACGTGTGTGTATGCACCTTCAACATCGATATTCAGGATGTATCGTAACATATGGGACTTATTTAAGCGGTGGAAAGGAGACACAAACACAATGAAAAAGTTAATAAAAACATGTGTCCCATTTGACTTTGTTTACTAGCAATAGCCATATCTGTACTCCAGTAATGTGGAGCTTCTTAACATTATATGAAGTGCTCAAAATGGCCACCTTCAGCTATTGACTCACCTGTATGCTCCCCAGGTTTAAACACATTAGAGTTTTATGAGCGGGGCCACTTGAAAACAATTTTATTGTTTATTTAACACCCATTGGCAGCATTGAAATTATTCATCAACGTACACAAGAAGACTGTCAACGAATCCGACAAACACCTGGTATTTTTGAAAGACTACGGCATTATATGACAAGATGACTGCAGGTTTGCATTCATCCCTAAGGCGATATTTAGAGCACTTCCTATAATATTAAGCAACTCCACATTACTGGAGTAAAACAAGATTATAAATAAGTAAACAAGGTCAAGTAATACACATGTTTCTATGAAATTTTAATTGTTTTAAAATCTAATACCACCGTTGAAGTGGGCCCCACATATTATGGTATGTCCTGTATATCGTACCTTGAATAACGATGGTTGAAAATCATCAACCAACAAGTATTGATGGTGAAAACATCAGTGTTTTGAAAACGAAACAATTATGTTTGATGTCAATCCTTACTTCAGACGATTGTCGGTTGCTGAAAGGAATGGACAGCTACTGATGAGGTCATTCGTTTTATTAATAGCCAGTAAAAATCTTTATTTCTTAAACTAAATAAAGGGTAATTTACCAATTTGTTACAGGGCGATGAACTATGGTGCTATTGGTGCAATCCTGGGCCACGAGCTGACCCATGGTTTTGATAATGAAGGTAAAAACTCTTAGGGGTGACCTGGTGGTCTAGGGGTAAGGTGTCAGACTTCTGTGCTGAGGGTCTGGGGTTCAATCCTCGGTCCCGGCACAGATTTATCTGATTTCCAAACCCTTCCTTCACCTCTGACAAGACGTGTATTAACCACAACTTGTGAATGTGGGGAATGCTAGGCTTCCACCGTGGTTCGGATTCCACGTTAAACTGTAGGTCCTTCATTTCATCTCACAATCACCCAACCATTACACATTAGTGTAAGTGTGTATAACCCAAACGGGTAGTAAGACTCGGAATCAAAAAACACATATATATATAATAAAAGGAAGTGTTTGTCTGTGTGTGTGTGTGTGTTTGTTTGTGTGTGAGGCCCAGCCAAATCTACGGCACGCAGAGATCTTAAATTTTTAACATAGGTGGACGGAAGGAGGTTCGAATGCATCTCGAAGCCAGATTTTAAAATTTTAAATTTTCTTTTAATAAGCCTATTTTTAACCCATTTTTGAATAAAATATTGTTAATATGTTTTAGAATTACGTTTCAGAGATAGCTGTGCTAAAAATATTCCACATCCTTCTCGGGAAAAAAAGTGCGTATGAAATTGACCGTAATTCTAAATCATTTGGGGGTAAGGGGTAGGGGGGGCTTATATGATTATTATACCACAGTGGGCCATGGGCAACGCCATGCTGAAATTGCTTGTATATAATAAAGTAAAATATAATCAATGTTTATCACAATAAATTAAGTTTGTATTTTCTAAGAGAGTCTTCTTATAAAGATTGGAATATATCTGCTTGTTTTCAGGAAGGCAGTTTGACAAAGACGGTAACATGAGACAATGGTGGAGTAACAACACGGTGGAAGAATACGAAAATAGATCGCAGTGCTTCATCGATCTATACAGCTCTTACCGAGTCGAAGAAGTTGATACTTACGTAGGTAGCTTTCATGAAATGTCTCATTTGGACTTCAAGACAGAAGGACTTCAATAAAGTGTATCAAAGGTCCTGTTTTAACGAGATCATTTGAAATTTCATCATTTTATCTATCTGTATATCCGGATTTTTTTTATCAAGATATTTTACAAATGCGTAGACCAATTTTAACGAAACTTTGCGAGGTTATTCTTTAGACTTGTGCAGAACAATGTATGCACAGGCATTTTAAATCTTGTTATCCGTTTAAAGATGGCACATAATAATCTATCTTTTTTTTTGTTTCTCGATAATTGACAAATGCCCTTACCAATTTTAACGAAATTTTGCAAGAACATTCTTTAACCTAGGCTGAACAGCTGATGTACATAATTTTTCTATCCGACTATCCGATACAATATGGTGGCTTCTCAGATAAAATTACTTGTAACATCTCATCTCAAGTGATTTGAATCTAAAATTATGAGCAATTGATCAAGTACTTAACAAGAGTTTTTTAAATTTGTTTATATATTGTGAGACTGACGTCTTAGCCCACATGAACAAGTTACTCTCTTTTAATATAATAATATTACTACTAAATATAGTATTAATTTATTTACCGTCTAAGTTGATTATCAAAGAGACATATCAACTTCAATTTTTTTTTCAATTAAGGGGAGATGAAAGGAAGCACTTGTTGAATTAAAAATAAATTTTCAGTTTTTATTAAAAAAATACTTTTTTACAAAATAAATAAACTATTAATTTAGTATATACGTTTAGTATAATGTTCCAAACATAGTTAACCCAAAAATTATTCTTAAATAACCTCCTTAAAATTCATTTTCACTTTTAGAATTAATTCTTAATAATATAGCAGTTGAAATAGTTTTAAAAAAATTTCATACTGTGGAAAAAAACTTGCAATAGTATAACATAGTTAGTATACAGTTATTAAAAAGCTAAAGACACTTTTTGATAGAAAATACGGATGTATAAATTTGATATTTAAAAAATATCTTATCTCGAATGGATTAAAATACATTACAATTACAGTGTACATGGTAATTTTAACATTGTATCCGAGGTATAAATATTTTGTTGGTTGGATGTCCAAGCCAGGAATAATAATCTTATCCAGGGAGTCCTTTGGTGTAAGTGTCCGACAATTTTTAAAAAACTTTAGGTAAAGTCCTGGGTTCCTGAGAGAAGGGGTTTTCGTATCACCGCTGAGCAGGTTTTGGGAATTTACTTATTGAATAAAAAATTTACCTACCCCAGAAAATAAAAGGGGTTGGTAGTTGGCACCCAATACTATATAAATTAAATTAAATTAATTTATTCATACCTAAATTTATAATTTAAAAATTATATTTTTTTTTTTACCACAACACTTACAAAAGTACGCCACCTATCCTTATCTTGATCTAGTTGGCTAGTTCTATCCAGTTCACCTCAGTACACACTATTTCTATCTTAAAATAGTTCTATCCAGTAGACCCTATTTCTATCTTAAGCTAATTCTATCCAGTCCACTTCATTACACCCTATCATTTCATGTCCATTCTCATGTTATCCTATTATCTACGTTTATGTCTTATATTGATATTAAAGATTAAAACTATTTTTAATAATTCATTTGAGCGAACTTTTGACTTTAGCCCTCTAGATCCTCTTTTCTATTGCACTAAATCAGGGATGGTGTAAGGTATTCAGTTGATAATAGGAACCCAGGTCAATGGCAAGTCAACTCTTGACGAGATAGTATACAGTTGATAATAAGAACGTATTTTGTACCCAGGTCAATGGCAAGTCGACTCTTGACGAGATAGTATACAGTTGATAATAAGAACGTATTTTGTACCCAGGTCAATGGCAAGTCGACTCTTGACGAGATAGTATACAGTTGATAATAATAACGTATTTTGTACCCAGTTCAATGGCAAGTTGACTCTTGCCGAGATAGTATACTGTTGATAATAATAACGTATCTTATACCCAGGTCAATGGCAAGTCGACTCTTGACGAGATAGTATACAGTTGATAATAAGAAAGTATTTTGTACCCAGGTCAATGGCAAGTTGACTCTTGCCGAGATAGTATACTGTTGATAATAAGAACGTATTTTGTACCCAGGTCAATGGCAAGTCGACTCTTGACGAGATAGTTATACAGTTGATAATAAGAACGTATTTTGTACCCAGGTCAATGGCAAGTCGACTCTTGACGAGATAGTATACAGTTGATAATAATAATGTATCTTGTACCCAGGTCAATGGCAAGTCGACTCTTGACGAGATAGTATACAGTTGATAATAAGAACGTATTTTGTACCCAGGTAAATGGCAAGTTGACTCTTGGAGAGAACATCGCTGACAACGGAGGAATTCGAGAGGCGTTCCGTGCGTACAAGAGGTACCTAAATAGGAACGGCCACGAGCCTATGCTACCTGGACTGGAGAACTACTCCCACGAGCAACTTTTCTTCATGTCCTTTACCAATGTAAGGTCTTAAAAACGAACACAGCTCATTTTTAATCAATTATGTAAAGAGCCTTTTAAAAATTACAAATTTTATTTAGTTGTCAACATTGATGACACTTTATTATAATCAGGTAATTTAAATTAGGTTATAAATCACGTCTGTAAACGGGAATCGAACCCGGAAACTTGGATTTAGAAGGCCAATGCTCCACCACTGGTCCATCCAGGTGAAATCCAGCGGCGTGTCGTAAAGTGTTGCCAGGTTAAACAGAGTTTGTTTAAACTGTACCTGTGAATTGTTCGCACACCTCATTAGAACACTCATTGGTCAGGTATCGAGGGGAATAAACTCCCATGTGAGGCATGCCGAGCAGAGCATATGTATGATCGGTCAAATAAGGACCAAGTGGGTGAGAACATTATCACAGGTACAGTTTTAACCAGGTCTGCTCCCCTTGCAACACTCCACGACACGCCACTGGATTTGTCTCTTGCCAAGGGTCATTCTTCCCTCATAGTTTAAGATAGTATGTGATGGACGTGTGTAAATCCCCATTTACATGTGAACTATCAATAAATATCAGGAACTACCAGATACCATAAACATCTGCGACTAGGGACATTTTTTTTTTTTAGCACCGCGTCTTACTACCCGTTCGGGTTATACGATTATGTACGAATGACGCTAATGGTTTTAGTGTTAGGTAGGGCTATATTTATAGAAAGTGTACCTGCATTTGCGTGGAATAATAGTGTAAAATCATTTTTATAAAACCACCATAAGTACACCCGACAGAGACTCGAACCTCGATCTTCCTTTCATCGGTATTCTAGTCTAATGCGAGAGTAGCATGTTACTCCACGTGGCGTCCGAAGAGAGTGGTAGGTTTTTAATTGTTTTCTCCACAAAGAAACGCCTGTAATAACAATGATTTGCAACCTGTATTTGATATTCATTATGTTATCAGTGTTATTTTATAGGTATTGATGAAAGCTATCAAAAATGACAGTTCCATATCACATTACCTGACGTATGGATACAAGAAAGTACATCTATTAACTTTTCTGACTGTCAAATGAGGTCCTTCCATTGGTAATTGGATGCATATAATTATTTATATGGGATGAAACATTGATGTAATTCATTTTGAAAAAAGCTGCTAAGAACACTCCTCAGAAGAAATACAGTAGCCTCATGGCTTCTTTGGTGTTTAATGACAGCTGATAGCTTTGAAAAGTTACCAGACCAAATTATGTATCCCTACGCCGAACCATATGAGCTGCAAAAACATGTGCTTAGCAGCTGTCACTTCTGACAGTCAGCTGTGCATCAGGCTATTTGATTTATTCACGAAAATGGCCGATAGGAATCTTCCTGTTCGGATGTAGATTCAAAAAAGTCCGTGGAAACGTAATATGGCTATCAAATATATAAAACCAGAAATAAATCATTTTTAAATTAGAGTAAATGCTGTCCAGGCGCAAAGAGTAGAGTAGGTGTGTATACTCGTCGGTGGAAGAAAGAAAGGACCATCAGCAGGTAAACTAAAGGACTCATCGGGTGAACTAATTATTTTATTCCCTCTCTTTATACTTCTTACAATGGTGACTAAGAGTGATAGTGCTTAGTTTACTTAGGTGCGCCAAGCAAAGATGCAACCCACCTCAAAAAATAGTTTCGAATTCACCAAGAAGGCAACCCATAGGTGGATTTAGGGAGTCCTAATTTGGGAGTGCCGGTTGAGTTGTGGGTAGGCGATGTGGGGGGATTGCAAAGGTGAAATTTAAACCCTCGTAAGAAAATGCAATATTTTGATTGTATTAAGAAGAAAAAAGCACAAACAAAAGCTATTCTTTCATACCTAATTCTGGCTAAAGTTAAGTAAGTTTACTGTTGGACACTCTGTAAATAAGTTTAGATTTAATAAAATTATAGGTCACGTGGGGGTCTAGTCGTAAGGTGTCGAACTTCTGTGTTGGGAGTCCGGGGCTCAATCCCCGGTACCGGCACAGATTTATCTGATTACCAAATCCCTTCCTTCACCTCTGACAAGACATCTTGTGAATGTGGGGAATGCCAGGCCTCCACTATGGTTCGGATCCCACGTTAAACTGTAGATCCTCCATTTCATCTCACAATCACCCTACCATTACAGATTAGCGTAAGTGCGTGTAACGAAAACGGCTAGTAAGACGTAGTGATAATAATAATATTTATCTTTTTTCTTCTGAAAATCTTGGGGAAGCCGGACACCCCCTGGCACCACAGTAAATTTGCCTAAGAAGGCAACGCCGTTATCCAAATTAACTAGAAAGTTGAGAGTTCAACTGGAAAAAAAGGTGGGAGTCTCCAACATTGGTGGTAAAATCATCCCACCCAGTCGAGGATTAGGGTGACCTGTTGGTCTAGGGGTAAGGTGTCAGACTTCTGTGCTGGCAGCCGGGGTTCAATCCTTGGTCCCGGCACACATTTATCTGATTACCAAACCCTTCCTTCACCTCTGACAAGACATCTTGTGAATGTGAGGAATGCCAGGCCTCCACCGTGGTTCGGATTCCACGTTAAACTGTAGGTCCTCCATTTCATCTCACAATCACCCTACCATTACACATTAGCGTAAGTGCGTATAACCCAAACGGGTAGTAAGACGCGGTGCTAATAATAATAATAATAATAATAATAAACAGTTGAGGATTAAACTCCGGTCTCTAAGGATCAGACTGCGGAACCCTGTACATTTAATGCACTGTACTTGGATTGGTCCCTTTTACTGTTCCAGGTGTGGTGTGAGTCCTGGTCGGAAACGTCCCTCCGCTGGGCCCTTGAGGACGAACACGCTCCCAATCACATCAGGGTCAGTGGAGTACTCTCAAACTCAGAGGATTTCTCCGACACGTGGCGCTGCCCTGTGGGGTCCAACATGAACCCGAGCAGAAACAGATGTCAGCTGTGGTAACTACGGTGAAACGAGCGTGGCCAGCCTCACCGGCTCACTCAACAATCTCTCAACGTTTTAATGTGTATTGTTATAGTTTAAGAGCCAATCTCACCCCATTGTTAGTGCGAAACTTATGTAGACAATACAGATCTAGCCAGGAGTCACATGGTAGTGTGGTTTTCTTTGGTATATCAGTATAAGCCGGTTGATGTTATAACATGCCATATAAAATGTTTCTTTGGATTTCAAATTTTAAATAACAGCTCTTATAATTTCTCCAGGGATTTAAAGTTGATATATTTTTCTTGGTTATCAAGTTAGACAGAAAACAAACTAATCATAAATTATATAGTGCATCTTACTACTAAAGAATATACATTGTTCACGTTGTTTAAAAACTCGGTCTCTCAATTTAAATATAATTATTGTGATCACGGGTGACCTGGTGGTCTAGGGGTAAGGTGTCAGATTTTTGTATTGGGGGTCCAGGGTTCAATCCTCGGTCCTGGCACAGATTTATCTTATTGCAAAACCCTTCCTTCACCTCTGACAAGACGTGTATTAATCACAACTTGTTAATGTGTGTAATGCCAGGCCTCAACCGTGGTTCGGATTCCACGTTAAACTGTAGGTCCTCCATTTCATCTTCACAATCACCCTACCATTACACATTAGCGTAAGTGCGTATAACCCGAATGTGTAGTAAGACGCGGTGCTAATAATAATAATAATAGTGTGATCATAAAAAAACGAGCTCGAACTTCTTTTATTTCGATCTAGAGCCGAAATCATTTTAACTAAAGGCTAAAACTTGGTATCTTGCGTTTAAATAAAGTACCCCTGAAGAGATCTTGGAGTTATGTATCGGACTCTAAAAAATTAAGGGTAGTTCTCTTAAAGACTATCATCTGCAACCTGTAGCTGGATCAGTTTAGTAAAATGCCTCCAGCTCACTCTTTCTTTCCACCATTCTTTCTACTTTGATTGCTTCCATTATTCTCCTCTCACTTGCACACTTTCTGTTTTCTGCTACCCGCCTCGGTGGCGTAGTTGGCTAACGCGCTAGTCGTGTTGAGCTCGACTGCTGAGGACGGGGAGCTCGAGGTTCGAATCTCGGTCGGGTGAACTGGGGGTGGTTTTTCCTAAATGGTTTTCCACTCTCCCTCCACGCAAATGCGGGTTCACTTCCTCCAATTCAACCTTCCTAATTCCTAATCCATTAGAGTAATTAGTACCTAAGGCGTATAACCCGAACGGGTAGTAAGATGCGGTGCTAAATATTATTATTATTGTTAGCTGCTCCTCTCAGAGCTACCTGCTTTATTGACCACGTGGTCTAACGCGCTATTCTTGCAGTAGACTATACTGCCGGTGATGAAGAATATCCAGGTTTGACTCTCGGTCCAGTATAACGAGGTGTTTTTTTTTCTAATATGGTTTCTCACTCTCCTTCCACTCTAATGTGGGTACACTTCCTATAAATATAATATTACTAATTCCTAAAACCATTGGCGTAATTAGGTCATAAGCGTATATCCTTGAACGGCTAGTAAAACGCGGTGATAAAATAAAAAAAATCTTAAATAATTTTGAGTAAATCTGCATTTTAAGTATGATGAAAAGGAGCAAGAAAATGTGTGGCGTGCAGCGTATAGTTTATATTTTTAAATAAGTTCAAAGGTTTTCACTATTCTCAATACTAATCTTTCATAGTGGATATTCAAGGCTACTTTATCAAGAGGCGACGACTGTTTCGGAGCTGTATTTCCTACCTAAGTTATGCGTTTATCCGTGAGGGGGCAATTAATTATTTTTGTTGTGGTTTTTCAATCACTTATGGACGGGTTTATCAACTGGTATGTCTGCAAAGCTTTGAATCACTGTTATTGAAATAAAAATCATAAATTAAAATAGATATACTAATACAATTAATATATTTATTAATAAAGATATAGTTTGGTGTTGATTTTATTGGATAAAATGAGTCGGTTCAATAAATTAGTAACATATTTCTTAGGAATTCGTTTTTTTAGCATGAATTTAGACTTGAGAGGAATATATATATTTTTTTAATTACAGTCGTACCAGTTTGTAAACTATCCCACAGCACGTTTGTTTTATTAACACCAAGTAGCTCCTGATAATTGTAAACTCCTAGCTAAACTTTATTCGCTTTGGAGTGGTGGCAAGTGACAGCTAGTCAAAGTTACCAGATCTAATTTCATGTATCCATTCGCTAAACTATATTATATGTGAGAACATATGTTGATTTGCTGTCACTTTTGGAGGTCAAGACTCTCACAAAAAACTATTTGTTTTTTAAAATGTTTTTATTTTAACTATTTTTACATTATTTATGAAAATTACCGTTTGGATGTTTCTTTTTTTGTGGAAGTGGCATCGGTGATTCGTTTAAAAATTATTTACAAACTAGAGCGTCTATAAGGCCACGTTCTCTTCACAAGTTAAAATGAAGAACCAAACTAAATTAAGGCAGTCGATGAGGAAATAAAATACAAATGGTTTATTTTGATTATGAGCATCTGTTTTATTTTGATACTAATGAATTGTAAGGCTCTTTCTCTAAGTTACAAGAACACATTTATTTATTTTGGTGGTCAGTTATAAGAAATAAATACTTGCTAATATAATAATTTTTACTATACTACTTGCCAAAACCGCGAAAAAAAACACAAAGTTTTATTAAGATATTGTGTTCTGTCAATAAGTCACAAAAAAGCTAATCATAAAGTAGTCATCATAGACGTAATATTAAAAGCTTTATTAACATTTTTTATTAATGCTATATTATTACTAAAGAAATAACCACCCCCGCGGTATAGTGTTCAGTGCATCTGGCTGCGAGATTAGGGGTCCCGGTTTCGATTCCCAGGAGGTACCTTAGGTATTTTTCCCGAAAGGAGAACTACCCTGATGGTCACAAGGGTTTGGTTAGTTAGGCTTAAGCTAGGTTTAAGTGTTTCCACTGGTTTCACACCCTCATACTCACCATCAACCTCATACCATCAACCTCATATTCACCATCAACCTCATACTCACCATCAACCTCATACTCACCATCAACCTCATACTCACCATCACCCTTCATACTCACCATCAACCTCATACTCACCATCAACCTCATACTCACCATCAACCTCATACTCACCATCAACCTCATACTCACCATCACCATCATTTCATTGATCGGGACATGGAAAGAGCCTCCAAGTAAAAATATGTATGATTAGTAAGTCTACATTCGGGCGTTCCCTGGGCGACGTTACATTAGTACTGGCTAATCTTACCACTATTACCACGATGCAGCTCAGACGCACAATAGTATTACTACGCTAAGTAAATAATAATTATTTCCACATAAGATAATAAAAGAGACTTTCAAACGATGTTTGCGATTTAAAAAAAAAAACTCGTATTCTGCTATCTGTCAGCTAGCATCACTCCAACCGTGAATCGATTCTACTCGTTACCAACCGCCACGTGGTCACCCATCTTTATTCGAAATATCCGCACCCGACCGTGGCGGGTTTTAAACTATGGTCAGTTGGTTACAACTATTTTAAATAGCAAATAAGTTCTACTTGGATGGCTGGAAGTCACCGCGACATTATTTGTTCAGTTAAATTTTCTATTTCATATTTTTTTTAAACAGTAGGTTTGGCTCAGCGACAGTGAGCTTTATAATTATTCGTGAGCTCTGGATTTATTTTGTAGCCTGATTGGGTAGACTGGAGGTTGCTTTTCACATCTGTAGCTTTCATTGGTTTTGTTTTAGTATTATATTTTGGAGAAAGCTGGTATGTTATAAATAATATTATCTACCCTGTTCTACTGCAGTAGCTTACTAAATTTTGCGCAAATAGCACGAACTGACAGTAAGATACATAACACACACGCACACAGGCCTTTTCATCGAAATTAATTAATCTGTATTTAAGGTGCGGCAGAAGGGAGCGTGAGTAATTTTACAGTTTTTATAACATTACATTTTTTTGGACAAAATCAATCAAATATTTCTCCAATAGCAACATAGAGTTTAGTTTTCTGCAAATGCTAATATCAACAGATTTTGAATATCTGTCAAGGGTGAACTGGAATTTTGTCAAAACTTTTTAAACAAAGAGAAAAAGATCTGACAAAATTCCAGGACACCATTGACATATATTCAAGATCTGTTGATATTAGCATTTGCAGAAAACTAAACTCTATGTTGCTACTGAAAAAATATTGGATTTATTTGGTTAAAAAAATGCAATGCTATAAAAACTGTAAAAAATACTTGCGCTCCTTATTGCCGCACCTTAAAAGTTGTTTGATTTTATGGATCAATTTTTGACACATATTTATCTTGCACCATCTCTTACTATCCATCCGGGCTATCCGCATATTTAAACTATTTAGGCAGAGATTAAATCCGACAACTTAGCTCATTCGGTAGCGTATCTATCAACTTAGTAAAGGGTCGCGGGTTCGATTCCCAGCATGGTCAAAAAAATATAATTGGTGATGTGTGAGTTTACTCTTTCACACTGATAAATTAACGTACGGGGGCTGGATGTTATACCTGACCTAGTCTTAAGTTAGATTATAAATCATATGAAGCTATGACAGGCTTAGAAAGCTGGTAGTGGGAAATATTTGGTTTGAATAAAAAACAGACCCATGCCAGAGACTAGAAACAGTAATGGATGTAAAAAAAATAGAAAGGGATTTGGAAGGTAAAATTTTAGATAAAATAAATCCATATTTGCTTGTAGGGGAAAGCAGATTACGATTAAATTAAATATCAATGACCCTGGTCGGGATTTGCACCCTTACATCCACGTCACGGACAAGCCAGACCAGACGAGATCATATCACCTGAGCCCATGTGACCATTGATATGGGAAACATCTAGGAAGTGCTTAAAAAAATTAATTTCAATGTAGATTTTGCTTTACAAATTGATTTGTGGTCATATTCGACAATAGCCGATAGAGATTAATTAAAAAATAATAATTAAATTAAAAATTAGGCCAATTATCAAATTACTTTTATATTTATGTCTTTTTTTTTAAATTGTGTATGAAATAATTTTTTCCCAAGTTGATAATTTAATTAGCGATGACTTCCATTCCATTTCAACTTGGGAAAAAAAAAGTATCACGTTTATAGTGTCGCCTGTGATAACTTTACCTGGAGCATTTATTAGGAACTTACGTATGTGAGAGTTTAAAATTGTTAACTTAATAAGTATCGAGCGCAGAGAGTGGTTAATTCTATACAACTATCGAGTCGGCCATTGAAACGTTTTCTAGATCAGCGGTTCCCAACCTGTAGTACGCGGACCTCTCTCAGGTGGCCCGCGAATTGATGACGGCTAAATCGGGTCTTGATCCTATATCTGATTTACGATCTGGCAACAACTGAGAATTATTCGAAAGGTAGAATTTATCAGATACCTGTTTAATGGAATCAGTCAACATTATATTTATATATGACCACCTATGTGGTCTAGTGGTCAGAGCTCATGGCTCCAGATCCAGAGGTGATGGGTTCTATCCCCATTACTTACAGAATTTATCTGTGAAGTCTTGGGTCTAAAACAGTGGCCAACTCAGCCTCGCGAGGGCAAATTAGGAGCTACTTAAATAAAGAAGTAGTGGGTCCAGTCTATAAAACTGAGATTAACACTGGTGGGGTTCGTTGCGCTGACCACATTATTCACCCTATCCACAAATGTTGGCACTATCATTGCTAACGGTGGCGGCCGCTTGGTTGGAATAGCTCGCTTGCAAGCTCACACCATGGAGCTATTTTTGCTATATATATATATATATATATATATATATACTTGTCCAGGATATGCGCATATGCACTAATTACGCTGATGAGTTAAGGGTAGGGAAGGTTTGATTTATAGGTAGTGTACCCACATTTTCATGGAGGGACAGTGGAATGCGCTTTAGGAAAAACCTCTTTCAGTACACCTGATTGGGTTTCAAACCCCGATCTCCCCATCATAGGTGGTTTAATCTATTGCGAGAGTGACGCCTTAGACCAATTGACGCAAAGCTGATCGAAATTTATAAGTGCGGCTTTAGTACTCCCTACACTAACTAATTGCCAACTTTCTCCCTCTTTTCTTTCTGACTCTCTCACACACCTTCCTGCCTAATTTATATCCTTGATCCGCATTGGTGGGCATGCGGACTAAATAGTGGTATAATATTCTAAGGTTGGCTGGTAATTGGTATTTCAGGGTTCAATTCCTGGCTAGTTGTAATGAGGGCAGTTTTTAACAAAAGTTTCCCACTATTTTTTTACACGCAAATGTGGGTGCACTTTCTTAAAATAATATAATCCTCATTCATAGATCTTTAGCATACTTAATAGACTATATATGCTTATAACATTAACAGTAATCGGTGATAAAAAATTAAAATTAAAATAGGTTTTACGATTCTAGCGTCAAACCAACCTAATTTTTTTTTTAACTTTTTAAAGAAGGGGAATTAATCTTTGAAAGAAAGTGATGGTTGTTTTTATTTCGAACATTTGATAATTAACTTTCAAATGTTGTTGCAGTCCAAATCTAGGCAAATATAGATGCCGTCTGTACAAGGAAAACTTCCTACTTTCCTTGTACCAAACAATAATGAACTTATAAATGAGATGGAAGTTCAATAGTCTCAATGGCAAATACATTATTAGTTAGATTCAAATCTACTGTTTACTTATTTAAAAAAAAGTTCTATAAATGTCAAGAAGAGAGAATTATATTTTGAGATTTATTTCTTTATTTCTTCTGTTTGCGCTCACATCAAACAAAATGTTAAATCATTATAAAAATACACTGCTAGGTTTTGTGCGTTCCTTCACTACATATTTCCCCTTCTACTATCATGTATTTTTATTTTAATAGTATTCCTGACTAAAAATGTTGTAGTTACTAAAATTAGAGCCCCATTATTGTACTCGAATGAAGTTGAATATTTAAAAATTGTTCCTTTGAGAAATATTATATATATATATATATATATTAATATATATAATGATAGTTTGGTAGAGTTTTCAAGAAATATACCCACATTTGCGTGAAGGTATGAAAGCAGAGCAAAACCTATTTATGAATAAACACCTTCAAAACACAAGGTCGAGACTTGAACCCTGCTCTCTCCATCACCAGTAAGCCATACTAAATTAGCTTGATATTTAGACTGCGTGCCCACCGATACGATTGGAGGAGGGAGTCTGAAATATTACAGCCACCAGGATGTACCAACTTCAATACAAAATTTCCTTGACGACTTTCAAATTAATTCCAATTTCTTCCAAGACAGTGGTTTTTTTTATGGGATAACAAATTTGGTAAACAATTATAAAATATCATGTTTTTTTAAACTATTTGGTTGTCTTCTCAAACATCGTCTTAATTTTTACTACCATCTATTTTTAAACATGTTTATTTTGTAATATTTAAGTGTTCTGAACTTCAAAGTGATCATCCGTGTTTCAATGTTTGGCTACTTCTTTCAAAATTGACTTCAATAGTTGTTTTGGTTAATTACCACTGCTCTGCGCAAATAAAGTTATATAGCTGCCTTTGAATGTATTCAATTGAATCAAATTTATTAAATAGTGTGTTATATATATTTATACTGAGCCTAAATGTTAAGGTGAATATTTTTGCAGATGTGTTATATAGAGGGCCATCCAATACATTTATAAAATAAGTCTAGAAATAAAACATATTTGAAAATCTCGCTTACAATTCAAATAAATATTATGATATTTTGTTGTGGGCATAGAGTTTGATATTTATCACGTGTGTATTATAGTTTCTGAACCTATGTGATCACTTTTACTACACTTTGTTGGACACGAGTATGTAATGGGGAACCAGAAATAGGGAGTAAAGCAACCTTATAAAAAAAGTATAACTCCAAAAGCGATAAAAGGTTGTTCTTAAAGAGATATGATCTACTAAGCTATGCATTTACTGTCCTAGTTTAGTTTAAATTATTGATTATGCCTATCTATTTCTAAACGACTATTTTCATTTTATGTAAGTTGCAGTAAAAGTCCAAAATATGTGAGAGCTTCATGAAAAAATCTACTGTAGTTGCAAGTAATATTTTATTTACATATAGCCATACATAATATTAATTACCTTATCTTAAACAATTCTATTCTCATGTAGAAATCAGTTTCTCAATTCATAGGAAAGGCAAGGTCAATTTATTAATGGGAGAATTGTTTTCTAGCGTTTACCTGTGACACATTGCAAAACTCATCCTCATTGATCGTAAGTTTATCTACTTAGTAATATCGTCTGATTTTATGTCTGGATTTGTATCCTAGCAGTAAAATGTATTAGTGGGAAATTATGTTGGTGTCAAATGAAATGTTATAAATAATTATAATACAAATTTCTTCTACAAAATACCGATTAAAATACCAACATTTACAGTAAAATGTGGATTAAATTGTCAAGGGTCATGTGGTCTTTTAGTTGAAGATTATTGTGATTTTGTTTTCTAGTGTGTTAAAAAAGAAGAAGAAGAAGAAATAAGCTAGTCAATAGAAGCAGAGACTTTTCTTGTGTCTAAGTGGTTAGATCAGTAGACCACGAGTCAAAGATAACATAAAAGTGTTTTATTAAAGATACTGTATTTTAAATAACTAGTACGTTAAAGATTCGTTTTGAAGAATTGGTTATCGAGCTCGTGGTCATACAGTATGTTTGGAACTGTGTGCCATTCACAGACATATACCCTATCTACGGTAGGAGAGGTGGTAGTTGACGTCTATAAGAAGGTTCTTTATGGCAAACATTGACCGAAAGTGACTACTTTCAACCAATTTAGAAATAATGATTGATAATATAGTACTCTATTACTAAGGAAATAAAATTATTTCTAAATAGGTTTACATTAGTAACTTTAAACCAAAGTTTGCAATAAATAATATTCTGATATACGTCAACTACCACCTCTCCTACCGTAGATGGTGTATAGTCAAGATCTATTATGATAAATTACAACAAGACACCGGAGTCGAACGTTCGACCCTTGTATCTTGAGCTGCCGCGGCTGCTTTCTCATATCTTCAAGTAACCGGTGACATCAAAGTTCCATCTTGTACTTGGTAATGAGCGCTCTATGACGCTGAGCCTGGTTGTCTCAGTGACAGGATCATTACTCCACGTGTCTTGTCGGTTAGTTCTCAGTTTGGAGTAGTATTCACTTCTGTCGGACCTATGGCTCTGTAGGTGGCACGTTTGTCTACCCCTGTGACGGCGCTCGGTCACAGACAAGGTACACACACACCAGACACTCAGCCTTACGGGAGTATCGCACCGCTCTTTGGGTCAGGTTGAGTCCTCGGGCAATGGGGAATGTTGGTATCAGCTCTCTCTTTCTTTAAGTACTAATTACGCTACTGGATCAGGAATTGGGAAGTTTGAATTAGAGGAAGTGAACCCGCATTTGCGTGGAGAGAGAAAGGAAAACCATCTAGGAAAATCAACCCCCAGCTCACCTTCAATCTCCCCGTCCTCGGCAGTCGAGCTCGACATGACTAGCGCGTTAGCCAACTACGCCACTGAGGCGGGTGCTTTCTAATTGTTTGTTGTAAAGGGGGGCAGGGAGGCAAGGGGTCCGTACAAAATAGTTCAAGTGCCGACAATTTCACCGTTCCTCTTCCCCTCCAACTCACCGCCTTACCTCCTTTCAATGTACAAACCTTTTCAGTCAAGCAATTAGTCGACGGTATTTGAAGATTGTCTACCGCTAGAAAATTTGCAAACATTGGTTTGAACAAAGATATGAACATTAATATATACTATTCTACTTTTTTTTTTGTAATTTTCAGTCTGGGTAGGCTCATTTGGGAGTTGGTTTATGTGAAGAAGGGTGGGGCCGCTACCTGAACATAGTT
This sequence comes from Timema shepardi, assembly GCA_902151425.1. Lineage (NCBI taxonomy): Eukaryota > Metazoa > Arthropoda > Insecta > Phasmatodea > Timematidae > Timema > Timema shepardi. The sequence continues at coordinate 91,045 of CABFVX010001361.1, read as the reverse complement.
TTGGGAAAGCAGACTTATTGACAGTAGAAGGTGATGTTTGTCTATTCTCTAGTAAAACCATCTTTAACGTGAACAGTTTTTAAAAATACCTCTTTTGAGAACTATGTTGTCAGTTGGGGCTGCACGCAGCGATCCCGGTGAGGAAAGACTCAAGCTTTCCCAATTAGTGCAGCCATTTTAACCTGGAGGTTGGTAGTCTGGTATATACCTTGTCTGTTCCTTCGGTCTAGTCCTCATAAAAGGTCAAACAATTATCACTGCGTTATTGAACTGGTATCATTCCCACTAAAGTAATTAAATTGTTGTTTTGGGACCGTGTATGTCTTAAAACGTAGCTACTGTGGAAGATATCGATTAGGGTACGGCCAGACTGGGCGAGCGAGCGACTTAAAAAATAAAATAGAACACATTGGTTGTGATGAGAGGTGGCCAGACTGGAGCGGCCGAGCTCACGTGCTTGAAAGTTAGAACTGGTCTGGTTCTAATTTTCAAACACGCGCACTCGAGCCGGTACAGAACTTCTCATTTTGACATTTTTATTACTATCGATAGGCTTAGCACACTTGCTACTAACGGCCTAATTTAATTGGTAAGACCATAAATCATATATATATATAAATATATATATATATTATACTTAGATATATATGTTAAAATACCTCCAATATTATAATAAAAGTAGGCCTTTACAAATAAAAATCACTATTAGCACGCAGAGAGGATGGACAACAACAACAATAAATCCCTTGTCAAAAACCACCCTCGGTTCACTGAGCTAAGATTCGAACCTTTGCCTCCTCGTCAACAACTATCGAGAGCTATCTGTTAATCACGCGTTCCCTCGCTCACTCGTTAGTCTGGTCGAGCCCTTTACACATGCACTCAAGTGTACTAAATGATGCACCCTGTGAATTTAATGGCTGTGGAACCAATCAAAAATAAAATAATATAAGCTTAGGTTAAATATACATTTTTGTAGATGAGTATTTAATACATATAGAATAAATAATCAAAATAAATTGATATAACATTTATAGAAAAAATAGCAAGAAATTTAATTTGTAACAAGAAAACAATATGTTTGAAATAAAATGTGTGAGTTTGTAAGAACAAATTGATAAATAGATGTATGTATTCATAGTGTAAAATTGTAGGAAATGTTTGTAATAATGAATTGTCTATTTATATATAAACATGCCAATAAAGTTGCTGTGAAAATAAACGATTGTGTTTATATATTGCCAACCAACAATTCAATATCGGTGTTAATAATTTAAATGACAGAAAGTGTTATTATTAGCTATGATCACCATAATTACTTACTCTGTGGTGTTAGGGACTCGAAAGTTTATATAGCTGCAATTACAAAAGTTATGCCGCCTATCCCTATCTTGAGCCAGATCTACCCAGTCCACCTCATTACACCCCATTTCATTCAGGTCCATTATAATGTTAGCCTCCCATCTGCGCCTAGGTATTCACAGCGGGCTCTTCCTATTGGGTTTTCCAGTCAATACGCTGAGCTTGGTTCTATATTTTCCCATTCACGCTGTTGTCCTGTCCGTCGTAATCTACTAGACTTGACTGTCCTAAATATATATTGTGATGAGTACAGGCTATGAAACTGATAACTATGCAGCCTCCTAAACTTCCTAGTAGTCTCATCAGTTTTTGAACCAAATATCTTCCAAAGCACTTTTTTCAAACATCCTATATTTTGTCTTGTCTTGTAACGTAAAAGACAATTAGCATAGTTAAATGCATACTGCCTGGAAAGGTAGGGAAACGTTTTAAAGAATATTATATAATTTTATACATACTGCCTGGAAAGGTAGGGAAACGTTTTAAAGAATATTATATAATTTTATGCATACTGCCTGGAAAGGTAGAGAAACGTTTTAAAGAATATTATATAATTTTATTCAAGAACAAAAGGCACACGCTCCCAGAAAATAACCATCAACAATAAAAGCATTTAATTTACCCTCGCAGATATTTTACAGTGAGACTATGTTCTCAACACTACTTATACTCCGAACCCCGCACCCCCTTCACTCCCTCCTTAAATACACCATTAATATAAATTGATTTTACTATGGACATTTGGGGCACCTTTAAAAAAAACATACTTTTTTTGAGGTCAACATTGATAACATTACACTTCATTATTGTTGTCCTATTACCAGCTTCGATAGACGCGTGGTCTAAAGCCTAGTAAGCACTAGGAAACATTTCCCCAGAAACATTGTTTGCCAACATGTTGCTCTTGTTTTAGAAACAATTGTTTCCCAACTGTCTCCCAACAGTCGGGCAACATTTTTTTTATGTTGTTTTGTGTTTCCGAGTAGGGAAAACAGGTTTCCCGTGATTCATTTCAAATGGGTTACAAGAAACAAAGTTTGCTAGTCTAGACATGTTAGCCAGAATTTCCGTCTAAAATCAACGTGGGCTGGTAGGTGGGATTGCTGATCTAGATCATGTGTCTCTTTTCACTATACTGGAACCAACCATTTGTAAAATAACTTCAAAATCCCCAAGAGACATGCGAGTGAATTTCTTAAAGCCCTTTTCATCTTCAAGCTTCAGTTTTGTCAGAAACCTATTTGCATAGTACGAACTATTTTGAAGTACTTTACGAACTCACCTCACTTTTCTTCTCCTCTGTCTTCTTTAACTGCTCATAACTATATACAAATCACAAGCCATACCACCATTCTCCTCAAAAGATATATTTCACTCAACTGAACTCTGTACGGGAAACAAAGGTTTCATTATTGTAGTCTGGGCGCAAAACCATGTCTCTTTAATGTTTGCCTTCGATATGTTTCCTATGTTGGCCAACATTTGGGGAATAATTGAGAAATAGTTGGGAAACAGTAAGGCAATAGTTAGCCAACGATGTTTCCATCTGCTTACTACGCCGTCATTTTCGCAATGCGTAAGACCAGTCATTTTCAACGTTTTTCAAAACATGGCACACTAATAAAAGGCATTAAAATGGTCAAGGTACACCATCAGTTTTTAAAGGAGAGATTATATCAATAAATAAATATGTATTAAGATTTTATTTAAAAGTCCTATATTTACAATTCCAAGAAAAGCTTTGTTATTTTCTTAAATAGTTTCGTTCGTGGATTCAAAAAGTATTTATTTTATATTCCTAAACTGTTTTTTCTCTTCTATTTTGTCTTCCCCTAAACTCCCGCGGCCCATCTACCAACCCTTCATGGCACACCAATGTACCTTGGCTTCAGACAAGGAAATACCAAATCCTCATCGTTAATGGAAGTTTCGTTGCGCTCCTTTAGCCTGGTTGAATCCACCAACACTGGGGTTCGCTAGTGTCACTGCTCAGTGATAACAGCGCTTACACACCTTCCTTCACCTCTGACAAGACGTGTATTAATCACAACTTATGGATGTGTGGAGTGCCAGGCCTCCACCGTGGTTCGATTCCACGTTAAACTGTAGGTCCTCCATTTCATCTCACAATCACCCTACCATTACACATTAGCTCCTACCATTACACATTAGCGTAAGTGCGTATAACCCGAACGGGTAGTAAGACGCGGTGCTAATAATAATAATAATTATTATAATATCGCTTATAAATGTATATTTACTAAACAACTTCCTTTTAACATGTTCATTATAAAGAGACCATTCTAATTGTAATGTTCAGTCTATACAAGCTCTTTTGGAGGTAGGATTATGTGGAGAGGGGGTTGGGTCTTTACCTGAACCTAGCTTTGTGTAAATCCAGCCGATTGACTCGAGGTGGATATTTGTTTGTGTCCACTCTAAAGTAACACTATGTTTATAGTGTGTGTGTGTGTTTTTTAAAGCCCCTTGGTGATACTCGTGCTGAAGTATTCAAGCTCTCCTACGGAGCTGAGGGGCCAGTGTATGCTTGTTTGTGGTTGCAGCACATTGGTTGAACAATGCTGGACTGTACTCGTGGTTACGGGGAGATCGGGAATCGAATGCTGGTCAGGTGTACTCAAGATGGTTATTCCTAAAGAGTTTACCACCGTCTCTAACCTAAATTAAATCTTCCTAATTCCTAACACATTAACATAGCTAGTATATTTGCGTACATCCCGAACGGGTAGGAAGACGTGGTGATAAAAATTAAGTGTTATATAATTAATAGTTATTGATAATATAAGTGACCTGGTGGTCTAGAGGTAGGGTGTCAGACTTCTGTGCTGGAGGTCCGGGGTTCAATCCTCGGTCCCGGCACAGATTTATCTGATTGCCAAACACCTTCCTTCACCTCTGACAAGACGTGTATTCATCACAACTTGTGAATGTGTGGAATGCCAGGGTTCCACCGTTGTTCGGATTCCACGTTAAGCTGTAGGTCCTCCATTTCATCTCACAATCACCTTACCATTACACATTAGCGTAAGTGCGTGTATCCCGAACGGGTAGTAAGACGCGGTGCTAATAATAATAATGTTAACGATATTGATAATATACATCAAAAGTGACAGCCGCAAATCCGGTGACTTTACGTATGAGTATGTGAAAGTAGATCTAGTAACCTTTTCTCGATGTCATTCCTCTAGAAAATTTAATTGTTTATTTGTCCTCTAGTTTCTTTTCTTTCCAAGGTCTTCGTCAAACTCAATACACGCCTCTCGACCCACTAAGGACCTACTTAATGACGTGAAGAAAAAAAACCTTTGTAATCTAGGTATATACTTTGTGACATGAATCTTTTGAAGGACTTATTTATTACTGTGTGCAGACAAAGCTATGCCCAAGTACACGACCATTTTATTCACGTGTATCGTTCAAACTGTCCTTATTAATAGTTAATTGACGAACCGCCAACCCCAAATCTATTTAGAACCTTTAGGAAACCAGCCTTTCATTAGCCCCTGGCAGAATGAGAATCCTATTTCTAAAATAGCCACGATTACTGTCCTACATTTTTTATAATTTTTATCAACCCCACGGCGATATTTGTCCCTATTCATATTGGTATTTAAAAAAAAGTTGTCGTTCGAGTAGAAATTCGAAGCTAATATATTAAGTTACTTTTAAAAATCGCAAAGGCAAACTAGAACATCATAGCGGTCACCCTATCTACGGCATTATCAGTGTCAAATGGGACAAAAAATAGGCTTTTCCGAACATCGTATGTAGACCCTATGTAATTAATATGCATACGTCAATTTTGATATCCTTTCCAAACCCTTCAAGTTTGCTAGACACATTACTAAAATAAATTAAGGGTATTCAAAAACAAAGTACTAAGTAGCATATTTGGTCCAAAAAGAAAAGAGATAGTTTCATATTAATGAGCTACAGACCATGTACTCATCACAAGAAATTGTTAGGATTATCAAGTCTCGTGGATTACGGTCGGCGGGACATTAATCGTGAATGGTAGATTCTAGAACCGTGTTTAGGATATTTATTTAAAGACCCAATAGAAAGAGACCGTTGGGAAAACCTAGACGCAGATGGGAGGATAACATTAGAATGGACCTGGAAGTATTAGGATGTAATGAGGGGGACTGGATAGAACTAGCTCAATTAAAGGATAGGGTGTAATGAGATGGACTGGATAAAACTAACTTAAGATAAAGATAGGATGTAATGGGGGGGACTGGATAGAACAAGCTCAAGATAGGGATATTGTGTAATAATGGGGACTGGATAGAACTAACATAAGATAAATATAGGATGTAATGAGGGGAACTGGATAGAACTATCTCAATATAGAGATAGTGTGAAATGAAGTGGACTGGATAGAACTAGCTCAAGATATGGATAGGGTGTAATGAGGAGGACTGGATAGAACTAGTTCAATATAGGGATAGGGTGTAATGAGATGGACTGGATAAAACTAACTTTAGATAAAGATAGGATTAATGAGGGGGACTGGATAGAACTAGCTCAAGATAGGGATATAGTGTAATGAGGTGGACTGGATAGAACTAGCTCAAGATAGGGATATAGTGTAATGAGGTGGACTGGATAGAACTAGCTCAATATAGGGATAGGTGTAATGAGGTGGACTGGATAGAACTAACTTAAGATAGGGATAGAGTGTAATGAGGTGGACTGGATAGAACTAGCTCAAGCTGCGTACTTTTGTAAGTGCGACAATGAAATGTGTAGTTTCTAATAGCATAGAGTAAATAATTAAGTGATATAAAGAACTATAAGGAGAAATAAATATAATATTTGAGTGTGAAGAGTGATTCAACCATTTCAGTATTGGAGAGAGAACGAGAAAGCCCAAGGTTAGGAACTATCCCCATTGATCCTGGCAGGGACCTGAGCTCCGACCTTAAGATAATTTGGACTCAGCCGTGGGTCGTTTAGCCAGTAGTTTTGAATATCTTCTACCACTTTCTTAGTTTCCGTGGTCAAATATCACAGTTGAGACTTAAAATGGTTATAAATAGTACGTGTATTTATGCGAGGAGGGAATGTAAGCTCGTTAAGGAGTCAGCACACCCAACCGGGATTCGAAACTCAATCTCTTCGTCATCGGTAGCCAAGTATTTTGCGAAAGTGATGCCATTATATCACCGAAATGGGCTTGATGAGAATAGAACAGACTAAAAAGAACACGTGTACATCAAACACTTCCTCTAAACTTACCATTCCTCATACATTAATGTAATTAGTACAGATGCGAATAACCCAAATAGGCGCGGAAAAAAGCTCGTATTAAGTACAGTTCTTATCGAAAAGTTCAGCTAGTTTTACAATCTAGGACCAACTGTACTACAGCTACTTTTTACTACAGTAACTAATACTATTATTATTAGCACCGCGTCTTACTACCCGTTCGCGTTAAACGCACTTACACTAATGTATAATGGCAGTATGATTGTGAGAGGAGATGGAGGACCTACAGTTTAACGTAGAATCCGAACCACCGTGGAGACCTGGCATTCCTCACATTCACAAGATGTCTTGTCAGAGGTGTAAGGAAGGGTTTGGTAATCAGATAAATCTGTGCCGGGACTGAGGATTGAACCCCGGACGCCAGCATAGAAGTCTGACACCTTACCCCTAGACCACCAGGTCACCGCGTAGAAGCTATATTGTATTGAGATATAGAAGACAAATCACGGTTCCGACAAGCTCTAATTTGCTTTGAAAACACTCCACAACATGGCACTGTGTAGAAGGTATAGTGAACCTACAGTAGCCCCGTGGCTTCTTTGGTTCTGACTGACAGCTCACAGCTGACTTCTGACAATCCACAATTAGGTATATACCTAAATATTGACTGTCAGAAGTGACAGCTGCTAAACACGTGTTTTTTCAGATCATATGGTTCGGCCTTGAGATACATATTTTGGTTTGGTAACTTTTCAAAGTCGTCATCTGTCAGCCGTGAGCTGTCAGTCAGCACCAAAGAAGTCATGGGGCTACTGTAGTTGTAAAAAAAGGCATGCTCAATTTTTCATATCGATATTGATCCTCAGTCCTTCAAGTTATAGCCTACTATAGCCTAGATTTCATAGTGATAGTCATTTTTAAAAGACAAATATATTTTATTGTGCTGAATTTTTTTTTAATTCCTCTTTTATTAGTGTTTTGATATATACTGATAATATCTTTTAATGGTAACGGCTGCAAATCACATGACCTGACGTATAAATACGTGAAAGTGGATATAGTATCTTTTATAGCTATCAAATAAGACCCTTTCTTTAAACAAAGAACTATTCTATAGTTATGGCTATTTTACAGACACGCTGTTTTCGGTTAATCATAAACGTACTTTGAAATGTAAGGGTACATTCATTATTCACGAGTATTATACTACGGTGTATTTGTTTGTGTTTAACTTTGGAAAATATAGCTTGGATGTCAATTAACAATTTAAATTATTGATAAATCGCTATGGATAAATAATAACTTTTATAGCATTAAATAATTCGTTAGTTTTATAGATTATTAAGTCGATTATTCAATTATTTTTTATTTCATAACGATCTTTGGTTAAACTTTTTCAGGAGTGGGAAAAACATGTTTGGTTGATTTAATACTTTTAAAAAAACTCAAGTCACATGTTTAAGTTCTACAACGGAAATAATAGATAAGTATCACTTTTTTTCTTGGATAAGTTTAAGAATCCCGGTGACAATATTCTAAAAATGGGTCATACCAACCATATTTGTCACAGAAATAAAGCATTTAATTATGGATGACCTATTGCTAAGACCACAACACTATAAAATAAACACGCTTCGGTGGTTGCATGGTCTAACGCGCTAATCTCGTTTTATATTAGACTGCCGATGATGGTGAGACCCAGGTTCGAATCGCAGACAAGTGTACTGAGGGTTGATTTTCCAAAATAACTTTTCACTCTCGCTCCACATAAGAGTTAGTTTTTTTCACAGAGGCGTTATTTTTGAAAACTACAATTTATTGAATTTAATATTTGTTTTAGTGGCTGTACATATTAATGTGTTCCTAATACAAACATTAAATTCAATTAATCCTAACGTACACAAATAAATGCCTCTACTTATAAACTGACTCTTTTTATTAAATTGGATCAACGCATTTTTTTAGGAATTCTTAAAGTATCTTATAATTGTTACCATACGTTATTGAAGGGGTTCGATGATGTGATATATATTATATATGGTTCTATATTATTCTTTTTAATGTGAGCATGTATGCCTGGGTAGCGCGATAAAAGATAGGTATTTTTTAAGTTTTTACATCAAAACATTTTTTTGTCAAAATAAATCCAGAAGAAGCAAAGAATTTAATTGTCTTCACATAATGAATTCGACCTTTTTTCAATATCTGTCAATGGTGTCCTGGAATTTAATGACAACTTTTTCTCTTTATTTAAAATGTTCTCATCTAATGCCGTTATGACCGGGACAGATATTCAAGAACTGTTGATATCACTATGTGAAGAAAATTAAGCTCTGTGTTTCTTTTGACGCAATATTTTGGCCAAAATTATGTTTCACTAAAAAAAAATAATCGAAAACGCTTAACTTTTCTCACGTCCCCTGCACGTCCACCTTAAGTCAACAAAGCCAAAGGTTGGTTTGATGTGATTTCTATTGGTATCTATTTGGAGCTATGATAGGAGTTTCAGCTGGTTAGTACTGCCTAAACCATCTGGTTGAAACACATGTAAAATTGGATTTCAAAAAGAATTATATTTCCCCGTTGCCTTCCACACTCAATTTCTATGAGCGCGCGTTATAGGTTTCTACCAATTTTCCCGGAAAGTAATGTTCACATAACTTTCAGGGTTATTTAACATTCCACAATTGATGTGAAGACGATGGATTTATTTTCTCTCCACAGGAAATTTTTTAATTATATTTAGCACCGCATCTTAATACCCGTTCGGGTTATACGCTTTAAGTACTAACTACGCTAATGGATTAGGAAATGGGAAGGTTGAAATAGAGGAAGTGAATCCGCATTTGCTTAGAGAGAGTGGAAAACCATTTAGGAAAAACCACCCCCAGTTCACCCGACCGAGATTCGAACCTAGATCACCCCGTCCTCAGCAGTCGAGCTCAACACGACTAGCGCGTTAGCCAACTACGCCACCGAGGCGGGTCCCCTGCACAGGAATTTGTGCTACAGATATTTTATGGATCAAGAAAATTACATTGACCTCAACTGGGCTAAAACCAGCGAACATTGGGTAATGAGACGAGTACTTTACCCCAAGTCAACCAAGGTAAACCTATAATCCTATTGTTCATAATAATTTTGAAGTGGTAATATCAACTTTTGGAATAGTTATTATGTTTGTTAATTATCCCTCTTAAAAACGACAGAAATATTCACAGACTACAACTACACTTACACATATATGTACACGTGCATTCATACACATACACATATTAAGAAAATAAATCATTCATCAACTTTCCCGCCAATTCGCTTCCGGCTTTTGGTCTTACCCGTTTCTCACGAAGTTGCAAAGTACAGGTACACAAACCAGTGTTTTAGTAATTTAACTGGTGGATAGTCCCTACCTAGTGTTTTAGTAATTTGGACGGTAATTACCGTGACGTCACACAGACATCGCTCTTGACGTCTGCGCGCGGGCCATCGCCATAAGGACACGATAGCATTACGGTGATCAGGAGGACTTCAAAGCGTCATCGACCACCGAGAAAGAGGTTCTCCGACGATACAGCACGATTCTGTAATATAAAGGTTAGTAAGGTAAGATTTTCATAGGAATAACCTTTTATGACGGTTAGACAGTCTACTAAATCTATTCCGACACCTTAGTTCAGTCAGTAGCGTGTCTATTTACTGAGATAAGGGTCCCAGTCTCGATTCTTGGCATGATTGAAAAAATTATCGTAAGTGAAGTGTAGGTTTCTCCTTTCACAGTGATAAATAAATTGCTGGAGGGTTGGATGTTGTGTCTGTTCGCGATTTAATTTTTCTTATAAGTCATATGCTGATATAATCAGTTAGTTTATAAAGTGCGCGTTAAATACCTTAAAAAATAAATTACATGAAAATACTAAGTCTAATTTCAAGTATTAATACGTCCGATGCCTTAGCTATGTTGGTAACGCGTCTTTCCCCTTATCATATTTCCAGGTGACCTGGCGGTCTAGGGGTAAGGTGTCGGACTTTTGTGCTAGAGGTCCGGGGTTCAATCCTTGGCCCCGGCACAGATTTATCTGATTGCCAAACCCTTCCTTCACCTCTGACAAGACGTGTATTAATCACAACTTGTGAATGTGTGGAATGCCAGGTCTCGAACGTGGTTCGGATCCCACGTTAAACCTTAGGTCCTCCATTTCATCTTACAATCACCCTACCATTTCACGTTAGCGTAAGTGCGTATAACCCAAACGGGGAGTATGACGTGGTGCTAATAATAATAATAATAATAATAATAATAATAATAATAATAATACTTAGCATTTTCATGCATTGCCAACAAATTTAAAGAAGATGAAGTTTGAGTTTCCCCTTTCAAAGTGAGAATTAACGTTCGAGGGTCGGGTGTTGTGCTTGTGTTAGGTTTAAGGTAGCTAAGAGTAGGATTTTGAAAGTTGCGCGTTGCCTTATTTGATACGTGTTGATCATATAAAGTTAAGCAACGTTAACAAACTGTAATAAATTAAAGCTGTCCTATTTATAATGCTTGTGAAACCATACGATATAAAAAAACATATTCATACGTCAAGTCATTTGATCTGAATCTTTCACTTTTAATGGGCATTTTTTTAGCACCATGTCTTACTCCCCATTCGAGTTATGGGCATATTTAATAATTACCCTTATTATTTTAGGGATGAGGAAGGTTGAATTTAGAGGAAGTGTACCAGAATTTGTGTAGGGGAGAGAGGAAAATAATTTATAGAAAACAGCTCTTAGGGACACCCGACCGGGATGTTATCAATGTTGACCGAAAAATCAAGTTTTTATTTTCTAAAACGTTATTCCAAGAAAAATTGCAGATTTTTTTGTCGTACTAGGGTGGTAGTATTAGTTTAGTTAAAAACGAAATAAGAAAAATAGACTTGTCAAGAAATGTCTGATTTTGGATAGTCTACAAATTTGACACAATACAAATAAAACAAAAAAATTGCTAGATTAAAAGTGAAAAAAATGAACAAGAGTTGTCAATTTATAAAAAATAATCAAAATATTACCTAAACAAAATATTAAACTTCATTTTACAAAAAAAAAGTGTTACATCATACTCAAGAGCAATAACTCGTTATTTATAAACAATCACACATGATTTTATAATAAATAAAATTTTAAAACTAAACCAATATACTTCTAAATGATTCATCCATCATATTATATTTTTTTTAATTAAAAGTTATATCTATGAAGCTATACATTTAAAATCAACTGGCCCGTACCATACTGGGTTTTTTTTCAAGCACCACGTCTTACTAGCGTTCGGGTTATACGCTTAAGTACTAATTACGCTAATGGATTAGGAATTAGGAAGGTTGAATTTAGAGGAAGTGAACCCGCATTTGCGTGGAGGTAAAGTGAAAAACCATTTAGTAAAAACCACCCCCAGTTATCCCGACCGAGATTCGAACCTCGAGCTCCCCATCCTTGGCAGTTGAGCTCATCACGACTAGCAGGTTAGCCAACTACGTCACCGAGGTGGGTCTACTATACTGTTGAACGTAGATTAGGAATGAGTGTAGTAGTTGGCTAACCTGCTAGTCGTGATGAGCTCAACTGCCAAGGACGGGGAGATCGAGGTTCGAATCTGGGTCGGGATAACTGGGGGTGGTTTTTACTAAATGGTTTTTCACTTTACCTCCACGCAAATGCGCGTATATATATATATATATTTTTTTTTAGTTCCAGTTTCCATAGAAATAATCTTATCTGGTAGTTAGAAGGGATACTATACACAAGCGCTATATAATTTCATACATCCATACGTCAAGTCATGTGAAATTCAGCTATAAATGTTTATATATATTATAAATACCTATAAATTAACACTCCTAAATATTAAATGTTTTACTCGTTGACCTCAAAATAATATGTATTTCCTTCTACCGAAATCCTATTATACAGAATGTTCGAAAATTCATATCCCAAGTTGCACATATAAATTGTTTGAACCAAAAGTAATAAGAAATCCTTATAGACTTACATCCGAGTAACTACGCTAATACCATTAAATTGTGTTCAAAGGTTTGGCATACAGCGCCGGGATAGCAGAGCTGTCAAGCATGCGTGTAGAACAAGTTGCATAGGAGCTAGGTGCATGGCACTGCACATGTAATAACGGCAAGCACTTTCTATTAATTGCTCTATTTTCTGTCTGCTACGGTGCTCCAAGATGTCGAGGTGCTCAATGCCACACGCCTAGCTCCTATACAACCTGTTGTATACGCATGCTTAAATATATTTGCTCTCCAGACGTTGTAGCTGAATCTTTGACCACAATTTTATAATAATAATATAGTTTTTCGGATATAAGGGTACAGGGATTTTGTATTAATTTTGGTTCAAACAAGCTATTTGATTTTCCAAACATTCTGTATATTTAAATTTGATATGGCTAATATAAGGTTTTTATATAAGTGTTATTGTTTCATATTATGGTTAAATGTGGGATGGGTTTTTGTGTATATCATGATGTAATAGGATACTATACTCTAAACCTGTTTCACGCCGTACTTTTGTTACTTCTATCCCATTGGTTTACGTGAGGCGGAAATATAATCTACGTTCGCCACTGGCAAAAAAATCTATTCAACTAAAAGTTTGGGCTAATTTTTACTTTATCACTCCTCTCGGTTAGATAGAGTATTGTGTTCGACCAAAAAAAAACCTAGATTTTTATTTATTTAGCACTACGTCTTACCACCCGTTCGGATAGAACTAGATATGCTGTTTGATGTCGACGTTTCATGACGCCCTGAACCCGAAACAAGTGTTTTTGTAATGCCGTATGTCTATTACTAGGGCTAGATCCTAAACGATGTTACCGATCAGGCTAAAACTTGGAATCTAGGTATTTTTTTAAAGGTTTCTTAAATTATTATTTTCGGAAATATAAATATATATATATCCAAGCCTAAAATAATTAAGGGTGAAAAAAGAAAAAAGGAATATTCTCAAAATATGTTATAAATATTCTGACCAGATTTATTATATAGACATTACAAAATAAATGGCAGTTATCAATTTCCCCTGAAATTTCAATTTTTTATATAACTTTACAGTTATTCGAGAAACGAAGTAACTTAACGTTTGTAAGTTGTAGCACTATTAAAACTAAGAAACTTTTATTAGAAACATATTTTTATAAAACAAAAAGGTTTCTGAGATATTTGTGAATATATTTTTTAAATTGAGGTCTGGGAAATGGAATGTTTTACTGTTTGGTGAACAGAGATTTTACTTTTTTTTCTCAAATTGTTTCTGTAACAGTTTATATTAATTCATGTATTATCTTTAGTGGAGTGTCTCTGTAATTTTATCTATTATTTTGTTTAATATATCTTACGAACTTTGAGTAAAAATCTTGAATTTTAGGCCAAGGAGGGAGAAAGTCAACACGTTTCAACGTACCATTTATTTAATTTTCATACAATTTTTATTCTATGAATAGGTATTTGGACGGGAAAAGCATCAAATAATGAGTTATAGGACAATACCTAATACCGGATTAAGTCTAATAGCTTACTTGTCAGACAAACGTCGTACACGTGAAAAATATATAATTCGTCTAATTATTATATAATGTCCAAAAACTTAATAAAATCTCTATAATGCATCAGTGAAAACACTTTTGGTGTTAATCTTGTCTTGTCTCGATTCTTTACTGATTTAATTTAATTTTAAGTGCTAAATGATTTCACAATCTCCTTTCATGCAAATGCGGGTAGATTTTTTCTAAAATGTTTCCTTCCTCACTCCTATCCCAATAGAGTAATTATCAAAAATGCGTGTTAACAGAACAGGTAATAAAACGCGACGAAAAAAAATATTAATATATATAAAAAGTAAGCATAGAATAAAGTAATTGCACCCACCCTGGAGATAACCACAGTTAAAGCCACATCTTGTAAACCACCCCAAGTAGACTAGGTTAGTATTTTAATCCTTTCCCCCTCTCCCCCTGTAAACGCCTGACACCTCTCGGTCACCACTATGAATTTAATGTATTTGTATTAGAATTAAATATTTAACAACTCTAATATAAAAAGAACCATAAACAACGTCACTATGTCACTAAACAATAACCCTAGAAGGAATAAATTTTAAATTACCAGCACATTTCCAGGCGTAGCTTATCTAGTGAGGAATCCAATACCATATTTTTTTCTATCGAAAACAATCCAAACACTTTCACTTGAAAGCTCTGATTGATAAACTGGATTGGTTAGATCAACTTTAGCTCTCTAATGGAGTGTCGCTACTAACGGCTACGAGGAAACGGATAAACAAATACACGAATTTTTAGATACGCGAATCGGAATTAAATCATTTTATGATAGTAATGAAAACAGGATTTGTAAAGTATTCAGTTCAAGTATTGGGGTAGTGTGATGATAAAGTATGCCTGCTATGCCAAAAAGGATTTCCATGGACAAGGAGGTTTAAACAAGAAGAGGTTACTGCTGACCAGCGAGTTGAGTTTGGAGCTGAGGAAGAAACTAATAAAACGATGCATTTGGAGCAACGTGCTGTGCTGTATGGAGCAGAAAATAGGACTTTAAGGAAGAAGGAAAAGAAATACTTGGATAGATTTAAATCGTGGTGGTGGAGAAGACTTAAGATCATCATATGAACGGACGGGGTGACAAATAAAGTATTCCCAAAAAAGAGTAAATGAGAATATAACCATTTCAGAAGTTATTATTCGGTGCAAAGAAAATTGGATCGGACACATCTTTGTAAAGAACTTTATTCGGCACGACGTGATAGAAGGAAAGGTTGAGGGAAATGGAAGCTTAAGAACAAGGAGGATTCAAATATTGGATAACTTGAAGGAAATAAAAAAATTCCGGGAGCTGAATCAGGAAGAAGAGGACAGGGTGCATTGGAGGTCTACATCCCCTGCCAAAAAATAGAACACCTAATAATAACCGTAATAATTTATCTACCTTAATAGTAAATCCTAGAAAATTGTAATATATTGAAGCTATTGATAGTTCAACTAAAACACTAAGCATCAAAAACAATTATTAAAATGTTGGTTGTGTTGATCCAATTTAATTAAATTTTATTATTATTGGACATTGTATTATATTTAGTCACTGGTTAACACTTTTTTAACGATATTGAAAGTAATACGAGGTGAAATGTAAATAAACTCGAGCTTATGTAAATACGTTTACAGTTTTATAACACGGTAACATTTTTTGCCAGAATAAATCAAGTATTGATGGAGTAGATATGTTTATTTTAATTGTATACACATAACATACATATATCATATACAGTTCACGACCAAACCAGAGATTTTTAATTAAGAAGAAAAAGTTCATGTTCAAATTCCGCGATGACAATCATAATAAATATTCGGAACTGTCGATAGTATGAATAAATATTTTATTTATTTTGTAAAAAAAATGTATAACCCTTATTTTTTATTAAGGTCATATGGCAATGAATACGAATTAAGGGTTGAATTTTAGAAGTTTTTGTAGTACTATTTTTTTTGTCAAAATAAATAAAAGGTTTAAAAAAAACACATTATATTAAGGTGGGTTGGTAATGATTGCGAATTAAGGACATTATTTTTGTGATTCTTATAGTAAAACATCTATTTGGCCAAAATAAATAAAGTATTGCTCTAGGAGAAACATAAAGTTTAATTTTCTACACATGGTAATATCAATAGTTGTTGGATATATGTCATGATATCGGTATTAAATAAGAAACTTTTTAATTGAAAATAAATGCTGCCATTAAATTTCAGGACACTCTTGACAGATAGTGAAGAACTGTTTAGGTCACCATGTGAATAAAATTAAACTCTGGGTTTATGTTGGAGAAATTATTTGTTTAATTTATCTAAAAAAAAAGTTTTACTATAAAAACGTCCAAAATACTGCCCTTAATTCATATTCGTTGCCATCTCACCTTAATAAAATGTGTTATTTTTTAACAATTTTATTTAGTTTTGCCAAAAAAAACTGGACTATTATGGCATCTCATTCCAACCCACCTTAAGGACTTTAAGGATATGAAGCTCACGGATTACGTAGACTAAATTTATCGCTCCTCAACCTCTTAAAATAGGCTCATTAAAGTGATTGCAAATTCATCTCCAAGTTTACAGATATGGTAAACCTGCCCAAAGTTTTGGGGGCCAGTGGAGGAGTATTGGTTGCTCTGGGGGCCATTATGGGCTTCTACGGATTCCCCACACTCATCAAAAGTCAAATATCATCGGTAAGTACGAGACATACCAAGACGGTATTAAAATGCACTCTAATTTAGACATGACGGGACTATTTTCTACACCTATAATAATTTACTAAAACAGTTTTTACGTCAAGTAAATTGATCTTCAGCTGTAACTTTTGATAGATTTAATTAATACCTATAAAATAGCACTATAATATATTAAGGTGTTAGCAACGTTGACATCCGCTTGGGTGACCTCACGCTCTCAATAGTCTAGACTGACAATAATCGGGAGATAGAGATTCGAACCCCGGTCAGGCGTAATGAAGATGGCTTTTCCAAATGTACATTTTCTCCAAATACAGCCTTACTCATACCGAACCTATAATCGTAATTAGT
This sequence comes from Timema shepardi, assembly GCA_902151425.1. Classification (NCBI taxonomy): domain Eukaryota; kingdom Metazoa; phylum Arthropoda; class Insecta; order Phasmatodea; family Timematidae; genus Timema; species Timema shepardi. The sequence continues at coordinate 73,801 of CABFVX010001361.1, read as the reverse complement.
AACATAGGCGTACAACCCGAATGGTTAGTAAAACGCCGCGCAATGAAAAAAAGCCATGTTGACCACATAAAAAATTTATTTATATTTTTAAAACCCATTTTAAATTTGTATTAAATAGAGTTTATTTAACGTTAGAAAAAATCAGTCGATTCAAAGTAGTAAAATAAATAAATTAAAATGAAATTGGTTGATAAATTGATAGTATGGATTATGATTAGTAAGCAGTCAAAATATAACATAGATAACAATAAATGGATATAGGCTACTATTACCTGTTCTTTAGCTTTACCTCTACCTAATGGGTCATATGAACTACAGTCGGTTCAAAGCCTCGCTATTTAGTTAGCCTCTTTCACGATTTCCTGTTGACAGCGGTAGTCTCATCTATATCCAGTGCTTTAAGGTCACTCGTTACTACGTCACCCCATCTGAGTTTCGGTCTCTTCAGTGACCTTCATCCCTCTGGTATTCCTAGCTACACTTGTTTTATAACAATTCCCTTCTCCTTTCTCAATACATCTCTTTTGCTTTTTAATATTATTGTTATTTATATTTCCTTATAAAGTTCATATACCTCAACATTTTTTACCTAATATTCTGAATTCCCCATTTTCTTGCATGGGTCCAAATATTTTACTCAGTACTTTAGTTCCAAACGCTGGGTGACCTGGTGGTCTAGGGGTAAGGTGTCGGACTTCTGTGCTGAGGGTCCGGGGTTCAATCGTTGGTCCCGCCACAGATGTATCTGATTGTCAAGCCTTTCCTTCACCTCTGTACAAGACATCTTGTGAATGTGGGGAATGCCAGGCCTCCACCGTGGTTCGGATCCCACGTTAAACTGTAGGTCCTCCATTTCCTCTCCCAATAACCCTACCATTACACATTAGCGTAAGTGCGTATAATCCGAATGGGTGGTAAGACGTGGTGCTAATAATAATAATAGTTCTAAACGCTAACGCTTACTCTTAAATATTGTAAATTAGTTATCCCTCCTTTATGTAATATATTGACTGCTTGCTAACTATATTGTATTAATTCGTCAGCAATCATCATTATGATTAATTTATTTTGTTACTTTGACTCAACTTATTTCTCCTAATATTTATGTTTGTATTTTATAAAAGTTTTTACCGACCAGAACCTTACTATAGACGGTCATACGAGGTTCAAGTATGCTCTTGTCCGGATCCTATGGAACCCACTTCACTGTTCACACAATATAGTGCCCGTTAGAGTTAAATGCACAAGTGGGGCAGGGATCATAACAGTATGTCATTCACGACCTAATTCTACCTGGATGACAGATCGAAATGTTACTAGAAGTAATCCCTAATATATCACTACACCAACAGCTGACATCTATCACTTTGGATGACTGTAATGAAAACAGATGGTAATATATTAATGAGATAGTTAACCACAATGATTTAGGCCAATATTATTTTTATATTTATTTGAGGTCGGACACAAAGTTTATTTATAGTTTTATTCCCCTTAAAAAAATATTACCATCACTTTCACAAAAACTTCTAACGAACATAGCCTCAAAATGGCGACTTACGAATCTAAACCATATGATTGAACATAACGGTAAACAAGTTTTTTTACAATAATGCAGACACGCAGTTAATGAAAATATTTAATTCAGTTAAATATTTTAAAATACGATAAAATAATCATAAAATCATTAATTGTATGTAAAAAAAATTACAACAATTTTCTCTTTTACCAAGTAAATACGATGCCTGTATTAAAAGGTATTGGTATGTGCACTATATTACACAAAATCAGTAACGTTCCAAAACGAAGAATAAGTACTTTTAACTATGTTTAAAATATTGTTTCGAGTTGTATAAAAAGAAATCATTTAAAAAAATGAGATAGTATGAGAAAACTTAAGTTTACGTTATTTTAAATGTAATATATAACAGGTAATTAAAGATCATTACATTTATAACAAAACAAGAACCTTTTTACAAGTGTTGGCAACCCAAAACCTAAACATATAATTTTCGAACTGTCATCCAGGTAAAAGCCTATCGTGAACGGAATATATAATTTAGTTTAAATGCACTATCATCTGCGTGGGAGGAAAGTGGGAAACCATTCAGGGGAAAATCCCCCTCAGTATACCAGGACAGGATTTGATCCCTTAACTCCCTGTCACCGGCAAACCAGACTAAATGAGAATGATGTTTAGTCGGTATACCCACCGATGCGAGTTTTATAAAGTGTGCAACCATGTTTGAAACAAGTAATAGGTAGATCTGGTTGCATGAGGTATCTTCTTGATGTTAATTTTAGTTTATCAGCCTCAGTGGCCGGATAGTCTAAGGAAGCAGTTCCCAACGTGGGGGTACGCGTACCCTTATGGGTACGTGCCAGAATGTTCAGGGGTACGTGAAAATATTTGAATAATGGCGGAAAAATCCAGTACTGTAAGCCAAGAGACCAGTCAAAAGTTATGAAACTAACTCAAAGATATGGTGAGGGGCATGGCGGGTTTTATTCTATATTTGACCTTAAGAAAATGAATTCAATTTCGAACATATAATAGTTTTTATAGTTATTAATTAATTAATAAATTGTGTTAGTTTTTATTGAAGCTTTTACTCATTTGAATCTAAAAATACACCCACTCTTTATTCACATTATTATTGCATTGTTTTTTAATCCCATTACTAGCCAATTTATTTTAATTTGCGACAAATAAATCAGAAATAACTACTACTGTTGTAATTAAACATCTTGCTAAGATTAGGGGTACAATTCATGGGAATTGGTTGACAAGGGGTACGCGAGCGAAAAAAAGGTTGGGAACCACTGGTCTAAGGTATCACTCTCGTGTTAAGACATGCCTGCCAATGACGCGAAGATTGGGGTTCGAATCCCACTCAGGTATATGGAAGGTGTTTTTTCCTAATTGGCTCATCACTCTTCCCCCACGCTAGTGTTAGTAGATTACCTCTAAAATGCTTTCTTCATCATCCCTACCCCGTTAGTCATATCTGCGTCTAACCTGAACAGGTAGTAAGACACGGTTATAAAATAATAATAATAATTTGCTCATGTTTTGTTTCTTTATAGATGCTTGCTTTAAAACCTGGGTCAGACATTAGGAAAATGTGGGAGCAATTTCCTGAACCAATCGAGTTTCAAATATATATATTTAACTACACCAACCCTTTAGAGATACAGAAAGGGGCTAAGCCGGTTGTTGAAGAGATAGGCCCATTCTTTTATGAGTAAGTAATACTCTTGAGTACCAAGTTAAATATTTATAATTGTATTAAATTGTGTTTATTAAAATTATAGATCAAATTCCATCCGTCATGAAAGCCATTTTGTGTTTTCCTTGTTAGTATTCATGTTTTTATTAGATTTTATTTTACTTTAACGTCTTCCCCTCTACTTATTTTTATATAATTAGTCTAAGAGAGCTTAGGGTTCTCTGGCTGGGGTTCCCAATGTCGTGAAGTGGAGTTACCTCTAGATTTGGGGTTGAAAATCTCCTTGGAGTTTTGGTAAAAAACAAACAAATATGCAGTGGTAAATTTTGTTAAAACAAGTGAATACCTTCCTAGCATGTACTATGGTAATCTCTGATAGAAACAAATAAATGTCTTCCTAGCATTTACTATGGTAGACTCTGGTAGAAACAAGTAAATGTCTTCCTAGCATGTTCCATGGTAAACTCTGATAGACACAAGTAAATACATTATAACATGTACTATGGTACGCTCTGATAGAAACAAGTAAATGTCTTCCTAGCATGTACAATGGTAAACTCTTATAGAAATAAGTAAATATCTTCCTAGCATGTTCCATGGTAAACTCTAATAGACACAAGTAAATACATTATAACATGTACCATGGTAAACTCTGAGAGAAACAAGTAAATATCTTCCTAGCATTTAATATGGTAAACTCTTTGAAAAACAAGTAAATGTCTTCCTAGCATGTACTATGGTACGCTCTGATAGAAACAAGTAAATACCTTCCTAGCATGTACTATGGTAAACTCTGATAGAAACAAGTAAATATCTTCCTAGCATGTACTATGGTAAACTCTGATAGAAATAAGTAAATATCTTCCTAGCATGTACTATGGTAAACTCTGGTAGAAACATTTATATGTCTTCTTAATATAAGTTCTGAGAGAAACAAGTAAGTGTTTTTCATAGTACGTTTGCGAATAAATAAATGAAGATTAGTGTGAGGGTATAATTAGGGTGGGTTTCTAAGGATCTTAAGTTAAGAGCAGTATTTTTTTATAGTTTTTATAGAAAAACTTTTTTTGTCCAAAATAAATCAAATATTGCTTCAGTATAGACATAGATTATTTTTCACGTGGTGACTTCAACAGTACTTGAATATTTGTCAAAATTGTCCTGAAATTTAATAATAATAAAGACTAAAATATTGTCGTTGATGGTTTGAAATATGGTATTAGTTCTTGTAATATTTGAGTTTAGCTGTAATTAACTAGCCTACTCAAACTGAACTGAAAACATTAATTAAATACTTAAATTAACGTTAGTTTAACAACATGCAATGTAGTAGTTAACCATGACTACAATTATTAGGCCTATGTAAAAGTGATCAAACAGCATTTTATATAATTATATTCCCAAACTGAGTTTAAAATAGAATAAGAATTCTCTGAAATATTAATATAACATAACGTATAAAAAAATAGAGTAGGATAAAAGCCACGCCTTTTGCTGAAGAGAAATAATATGCCTAACATTTTAAAATCTAACTAAAGGTTTAAATTACCTACTTAAAAAATGGAAGATGGTATTCGTGTACCTTTCCTTTAAATTAATAAATCGATATATTGTTTAAAAAAATAATAATTTTCGTGACCTTAATATCGGGTGTGTGTTTTACAATATTAAAAAAAAAGAATTTGAAATTGGTCAAACGTATTTTGTCTTCTACTGGATTATTGACTAAATAGGACTACTAATAACCGATGCTGGAGTTTGAAAGCCAATTATTTTGCAGTCTTTTAAAATGCAAATTATATTTTATCCCTTGTAATTACTAGCAGTTCTCAACCGAACGTTAACGGGATTGACTCTGACTTGGGAGTATGAGGGTTCAGATACAGACTGGAACCATTCTAATAGATTTACGAGTTATCTACAAAGTATAGTGCTACATCCTACATTCAGCTGAAAGCTTGTTAATTAACTCTTTTTTTTACGTATCATTAACCGCTTGGGTATACACTTATGTACTAATTACGGTAATGGTTTTTAAGCATGAGAAAGGTTATATTTAGAGGAAGTGTACCCACGTTTACATGAATGTAGAGTGTAAAACCACTTTGGGAAAAAAACACCTTCATTACACCTGACCTAGATTTGAGCCTCGATCTTCCTATCATCGGCAGTCTACACGGCACTGCGTTTTAAACTGCTTTAGGATTGTGGTCGGCACAGCCGGAGGGGGGAATGGAGGCTCGTCACATGCTCGACCAAATCGTGAAGAGTAGCTGTCATAGCAACCGATGCATATTGTCAGATATCTTGACAGTCTCTGAGTATGCTTTTATGGTAATAACGCGCAAACCCCAGCTATGAGGCAATCATGCTTCCCAGCCTGCCCACCACGCAACCCCCCGCTATGTGGCAACCATGCTCCCCAGCCTACCCACCACGCAAACTCCCGCTATGTGGCAACCATGCTTCCCAGCCTATCCACCACGCGGATCCTACTAAAGCAGTTTAAATCGCATTACGGTCAACTGCCAGAGTAGCGCCTAAGACCATGCGACCACCGAAGTGGGTGGCAATTGAATCCGTGAGTCTAGGGGTGGGCCACACCTTAATCGGCTAAGTGGTTAAAGGAAATAAGACTCACGTGGACACACAAGTTATTATAAAAAGAAAGCTTGAGTAAGATTTTAACTGAATGAATATAGTTTGGAGCTTTCATAGATTATTCCCACGCAAGTCAAAACTTTACTCTTCTCAGCTAAAAATATAAATTTCACCACAGTAGATTAATTCTCCAAGAAACTAAGTGTACCTCCAAAAAAATAAGGCATCGTGGGCCGTCAGTTGGAAACCCCCTAGTCTAACGTGCTACTCTCGCAGTAGACTAGACTGCCGACGACGGGGATATCGAGGTTCAAACCTTTGTCGGGTGTACTGAGGTGTTTTTTTTCCTAAATGAGTTTTGATTTAACCTTCACACAAATACGGGTACACTTCCCCTAAATTCAACCTTTCTCATCCCTAACACATTAGTGTAATTAGTCAATGAACCAAACGGGTAGCAAGAGATGATGATAGAAAACAAAAAGAAAATAATTATTCTATTTTTTTTTAATTATCATTTAAATGTAGTCGCAAAACCTTTTTAAGGGGGCATTGACTACCTATGACGTCATGGCAGGTCATGATAGGATTCTCCATTTTAGCGAATTTACGTTTTATTCAGTTAGTTTTCAAGATATAACATTAAAACAAAACCCATAAATTCTTAAATAATTCTTAAAAATATCATACACAACAAAATTATTATTTTTATCTTGAAGTAATTTTTTTTAGTAAACGTATTTTTTAAAATATAAATCAGCTACAGCTCAGGTTATTTTGCTTGTTCACGAAAATGGCCGGTAGGAGTCTTCCTGATAGGATGTAGACAAAGTACGTGAACGCATTATGTCTCTATAGAATAATAAATAATAAAACGGCAATTTTAGAAAGAAAGTTCATGTTTTCAAGGCACAAATAATATATAGAGTGTGTAAACTCGTCAGAGGAAAAGGGGTAAGTGTTATCTGAGGCCTCGCGGGGTGAACTGCTCATTTTCTCCTCTCTATTTATCTTTCTTCCATTGTTGTCTAAGTGTGAATGCGCTTATGTGCGTCAATTTAAGATGCATCCCACTTCTCAAAATAGCTTCGAAATCTCTAAGTAAGTACCCGCCTCGGTGGCGTAGTTGGCTAACGTGCTAGTCGTGTTGATCTCGACGGCTGAGGATGGGGAGATCGAGGTTCGAATCTCGGTCGAGTGAACTGAGGGTGATTTTTCCTAAATGGTTTTTCACTCTCCCTCCACGTAAATGCGGGTTCACTTCCTCTAATTCAACCTTCCCAATTTTCAATCCATTAGCGTAATTATTACTTAAAAGCGTATAACCCGAAAGGGTAGTAAGACGCGGTGCTAATATTATTATTTCTAAGTAAGCAACGCCGTTAAAATAATTACAAACGATCACAAACTCACGACAATTTTAATCCGTGATATTTTTTTACAGATAGCGCCATTATATAAACTCCATCAGTTAATTGATTAATTACTTTCAGTGAGTATAAATCCAAGCACGAACTGAAAGACCGTGAAAAGGATGACACAGTCCTGTTCAAGCCTAAAATGATGTGGCATTTCAACAAAGAGAGGTCCTCGCCACTCACCGGAGATGAACTGGTCACCATCCCTCACGTCGCCATACTGGTGAGAACACATAGACGTATGGTAGGGATAATAAACCGATAAACATAGAAATATAATAAAGCGTGGGAAAGTATACTAAGGAAGAAATCACTTTGGTGGATACGAATGTTCAAAGTCGTCACTCTCTAAATAGACTGAACTTTCGATAACGTGGAGCTTGGATGATGTATCTCAGTCGGGAGTTCTCAGTATGTTTCACTAAATGGTTTTTCTCCATCCCTTTACGAAAATGGAAGTATGCTTCCTCTTAATTTAAACTTCCCTTTCCTTAACACATTTTTGTTATTAGTTCTGCGAATATAATCTAAACAGGCAGTAACATGTGGTGACATAAATAATTATATGTATATATATATATAGAGAGAGAGAGAGAGAGATATGTTGATATATATATATATATATAGAGAGAGAGAGAGGGCGAGAAAGAGAATAGATACGAACACACACATTATAGTAAGTCAAACTTATTTGACAAAGTGTAGCCACATTTGTGTGAATTGAAAGAGAGGAGCCGTTTTAAGAACACATAACCTCAGTTAACCAATCAAAGGCTCAAACATTGACCTTGCCATTATCAGCTAACTATATTCCTATTTTCAGGGGAAGAAGTTTTTATTCAATAGCTGGCTTCATTCACACCATCAGTCAAAAATTATATTTGCATGCTACGTGAAAGTATATTTAATTATTTCTTACGAAAAAATAAGCTTGTTCCCACGACAGAAGATCTTCCAACCCCCCTTAAAACACCACCACAAGCTTCCTCTCTCAGTCTGAAGACAGCTGTGGTACGAACGTTCCTTCTTCTCCCTACATCTCCTCCACAAGCTTCCTCTCTCAATCTAAAGACAGTTGTGGTATGAACGTTCCTTCTTCTCCCTACATCTCCTCCACAATCTTCCTCTCTCAGTCTGAAGACAGCTGTGTACAAACGTTCCTTCTTCTCCCTACATCTCCTCCATAATCTTCCTCTCTCAGTCTGAATACAGCTGTGTATGAACGTTCCTTCTTCTACCTGCATCTCCTCCACAATCTTCCTCTCTCAGTGTGAAGACAGCTGTGGTATGAACGTTCCTTCTTCTCCCTACATCTCCTCCACAATATTCCTCTCTCAGTTCTGAAGACAGCTGTGTACGAACGTTTCTTCTTCTCCCTACATCTCCTCCACAATCTTCCTCTCTCAGTCTGAAGACAGCTGTGTATGAACGTTCCTTCTTCTACCTGCATCTCCTCCACAATCTTCCTCTCAGTGTGAAGACAGCTGTGTACGAACGTTCCTTCTTCTACCTGCATCTCCTCCACAATCTTCCTCTCTCAGTGTGAAGACAGCTGTGTACGAACGTTCCTTCTTCTCCCTGCATCTCCTCCACAAGCTTCCTCTCTCAGTCTGAATACAGCTGTGTACGAACGTTCCTTCTTCTCCCTGCATCTCCTCCACAAGCTTCATCTCTCAGTCTGAAGACAGCTGTGGTACGAACGTTCCTTCTTCTCCCTGCATCTCCTCCACAATCTTCCTCTCTGTGTGAAGACAGCTGTGTACGAACGTTCCTTCTTCTCCCTGCATCTCCTCCACAATCTTCCTCTCAGTGTGAAGACAGCTGTGTACGAACGTTCCTTCTTCTCCCTGCATCTCCTCCACAATCTTCCTCTCTGTGTGAAGACAGCTGTGTATGAATCGTTCCATCTTCTCCCTACATCTCCTCCACAATCTTCATCTCTCAGTCTGAAGACAGCTGTGTATGAACGTCCCATCTTCTCCCTACATCTCCTCCACAATCTTCATCTCTCAGTCTGAAGACAGCTGTGGTATGAACGTTCCTTCTTCTCCCTGCATCTCCTCCACAATCTTCCTCTCTTAGTCTGAAGACCACATGTAGTACGAACATCTTGGTCCTCACTCCTCTCTTAAAGGCCATGGTGCTGACTGTGGAGAAAGAGAAACCTGGGATGCTGTCTCTGGTCAACAAGGCTATCAAGGCGCTTTACCGCGACCCGGAGTCTGTGTTCATGACGGCGCCCGTCAAAGATCTGCTGTTCGACGGAGTCGTCATCAACTGCACCCTCACGGACTTTGCCGGCAAGGCGATCTGCACGCAGCTCAAGGCCAACGCTAAAGACATGGAGCGGGTCAGCGAGGACATCTTCAAATTCTCCTTCTTTGGGATGGTCAGTCAATGGTAGTATTTCTGTAGCAATAAATTAGTATAAAATACAAACGTGTTGTTTTTTTGCAAGCATCTTTGACTACATTTTACCATCTTATTACTAGCATTTTATAGGTATTGATTCTATCCATTAGAAGTGACATCTTTATATCACATGTATTGACGTATGAACACGTGAAAGTAAATTTAGTAGCTTTTCTCTCTGTAAGATAAGGTCCTTCCTCGTAAGTTGAAGTACTGCATCATCGTATCTACGAATACGCGTAGCTCGAGTCAACGTAGCTAAAATCCTCGTAATTGTGTCCCCGTATCTCGAATTTATATAAAGATGAAGACTTTAGTGTACATCCGTCTCCTTTCCAGCAAAATGGAAGTCTTTCCAGTCAGTTCCGAGTTAAAAGAGGGATCAAGAATATCAAGGACATCGGCCGTGTGGTGGAGTTCAACGGTCAGAAGAAATTGAGCTCTTGGAGCGGCGAGAAGTGTAACGAGATCTCGGGGACTGACGGGACGATTTTCCCGCCTTTTATCACCTCTGAGGATAAGATACTCGCCTTCTCCCCGGAGTTGTGCAGGTGGGGGTCAAAGATAGTACGTGTTCGTCTCTAGTTATACATTTGAGCCTCAGTCGGTAGAGCCTCTACCTACTGAACTGTTAGTACCGGGCTCGATTCCCGGACAAGGCAGATAAAATTTATCATTGCTGAAATTGGGTGAGTTCCCTGTCAAAGTTCAGAATTATAGGCTAGGGTATTCATTTATTTATTTGTGTGTACCAGAACTAGGTAATTTTGTATGGTTGCAAGCCAAAATTAAATACCCCAAATAAATCAATAATAACTTATTCGTTACTATGATTTAGTGTCATTGAGATAGCTCTTGCAGTTAGAACATTTCATAAAGAGCAATAACCAAATTCAAACTTATTTAGTTGAAAATGAACACCTGTACAAAGAAGTTAACCACGGAACCTTTGGCTTATTGTGATAATGGTCTATCAGTGAACTATTCAGGTTCGTGCCACGCTTAGGGTCATTTATCACTCATATTTTAAAGCCAAAGTTCCTGTTTTTTGCACCACGTCTTACTACCCGTTCGGGCTATATGCTTATGTACTAATTACGCTTATGGTTTTAGCGATTAAAGAGGTTATATTCATAGGAATTATAGACGCATTTGCATGGAGGGAGAGTGGAAAACTATTTTGTAAAAACAAACCTCAGTTCACCCGACCAATATTCAAACCTCGACCTCCCCGTTATCGGCAGTCCCATCTGACGTGAGAGTAGTGCGTTAGACCATGTTGTTACCGAAGCGGTTTCTAGTTTTATTCCCGTGTACAAGTGTCATTTTTCAATTACATTTAAATGAGTACATTGGAACGACAGCCATTTTTCACTAAATTATGATTTGAATATTTTATTTTTTCGTTCAGTATCGATAATATTTTACTATAATAATATTAGTTTTATTTTACAGGTAGAGTGATTGATATCTATCAAGAGTGACAGCTACAGATCACAATATTTGACTCATGAATATAGGGAAGTAGTTAGATTAGCGTTTATAACGGCTGCAAATTGTTGTTATTCTTGCAGTGTTACTTTTTACTGTGGTGTGCCAGGAGCCCGCTAGAACTATTGTGACGAATGTCCAATCATTATTAGATTACTACAGCTTACGTATAAATAATAAACTGAATGTATATTTTGGATCAATAGTTTATTTATGTTGACTATAAACTTTATATTTTATAAAAAAACTGTAAAATTACTGACTTTACGTCATGTTCCCTTTCACCCTATTATTAGGTGTTCTGGTGACCTGGCGGTCTAGGGGTAAAGTGTCAGACTTCTGTGCTGGAGGTCCGGGGTTCAATCCTCGGTCCCGGCACAGATTTATCTGATTACCAAACCCTTCCTTCACCTCTGACGACACATCTTGAGAATGTGGGGAATGCCAGGCCTCCACCGTGGTTCGGATTCCACTTTAAAGTGTGGGTCCTTCATTTCATCTCACAATCACCCTACCATTACACATTAGCGTAAGTGCGTATAACTCGAAGGGGTAGTAAGACGCGGTGCTAATAATAATGATAATAATAATTAGGTGTTCTGTTTATTGACAGGTCCGTTACTTTATTCAAATAGATTCTTCCAGTAGCCTCCTTTTTTAAATCCTTGGACCTCTTTTTTTTATCCTTGTTTAAGGTCATCAATAAATTTCAATCTTGGCCTCCCTGGTCAATTTTTCCCTTCCATTTCGCCTTCTAAGAAATCACTCAATAAGTAATGTCTTATCATAATGTGACCCATACAATTGGCCTTTATTCGTAGAATCACCTGCAAAATTGTTCTTGTGGCCTCTGCTCTTTTAGGATCCTCTTCAATATTACCCACTTTCCCTATCTTTTTTTCCTCCTAAGATCACAAGTAAAAGTTTTCCAAATATTTATTCTCCTTTCTACCTCTGGGTCCATGTCTCATCTCCATACATAGCGATGCTCCATATGTAACACCTCAACAGTTTCTTCCTCAGCTTCTGAATTCAGTTTTCTGGTCAGTAGATTCCTCATCTTTTTTTAAAGCAATCTTAGCCGTTTATATTTTTTTACTTTATCTCCTAAGCCAGGGGCTCCCAAACTTTTTGACCGAAAGAGTCCTTGCACCAGAAAAAAAAATACAAGCAAAAACTTCATAAAATGTGTACACTAATATTATGAACATTCAATAACGACAGTTGTCCGACAACTTAGCTCAGTCAGTATCGTGTCTGTCAACTGAGTTAAGTGTCCCGGGTTCGATCTTTGGTATGTCTGAAAAATTTATCATTGGTGAAATGTGGGATTCCCCCATTCACATTGATGAATTAGATGTTAGTTTATAAAGTCGTGTGCTGTTGTAATCAGCCGGTTCAGAAATTTCGCGTTAAATACTTCAAATAAATGGGAGGAAAAAAGTAAAGACAATCAAATTGTATTATTATTATTATTATTATTATTATTATCACCGCGTCTTACTACCCGTTCGGGTTATACGCACTTACGCTAATGTGTAATGGGTAGGATGATTGTGAGAAGAAAGGGGGGACCTACAGTTTAACGTGGGATCCGAACCATGGCGGAGGCCTGGCATTCAATTAAACTGTACGGTTATAAAACAAACGGAAAACATTGCATGTCCTGGCTGAGTCCTTTATTCAGATAAAAAAAAAGCAATCATAATTTAGTGATGCTATTTTCTATGGCGGAGTCCATGGGCCTCACGGGGCACAGTTTGAAAAACACTGTCCTAAATCATCTAGAATAAGTAAACAAGATTTGGTTGAGTTTTATGTTTGGAGTGTAAGAAACGTTAGTTAATGGAAGTATTTGGGCATATCTTTAGTTAAAATTAATCAAATATTGCTCCAGTAGAAACCAAATGTTTAATTTTCTTCATATTGTGATATCAACAGTTGTTGAATTTGTCATGAGCATATTTGCATTTGATGACAGAATTTTTGTTTTAAACAAGAGAAAAATTGGTCATTAAATTCCAGGACACTCTTGACAGATATTCAAGATCTGTTGATAGATATTCAAGATCTGTTGATATTGAAAAAAATTGAACTCTTTGTTTGTACTGGAGAATTATTTTATTTATTTCAACCAAAAATTATTTTAAAACAACTTATTTCTTACTTTTAGGACCATCGCAGTTGTTTTTGAAAGGCCCACAACTTACAAAGGTATCAAAGGGTATCGATACACCGCTACCTTAGGGGACATGAGTTCGAACCCGAATGAAAAGTGTTTTTGTCCTACGGAGGACACTTGTCTTAAGAAGGGTTCTTTCGAGCTATCACGTTGTGCAGGTAATTACATATATTTCACGGATTTATTTATAAAGAATACTCATTATAAAAATGAATAAAAAGTAATTTCTAACACTTTTTTTTTATGTTTCATTTATGTTTGTTTTGAAACTACTCATTATTTTTTGAAATTAAACATATATTATATATTATGTATATAATGATGCAACATCCTATTTTAGTGAGATAATCTCTTTGTTCTTAATTAGACAAGTAGATAAGAATCAATTAAGTCAATTTAGTTGAAAAATTACTAGTGGACAAGAAAATCGATCTAGGGACTTTTGTGTTCGATTTCCGTGTCTGTTATTATAAATAGCATGCTACCAAAGCTTAATGTTAACTACTAAAGTTTATTTTTGTTATTTGGTATGACAATAAAAAGGTGTAGATATGTTTTTAATCAATAAATGCATATTTTGTTTATAAACAGATGGCATTGTTTTTACCGTGTTTAAGGTGCATTGTTTTGACCATGTTTAAGGTGCATTGTTTTGATCGTGTTTAAGGTGCATTGTTTTGACCTGTTTAAGTGGCATTGTTTTGACCTGTTTAAGTTGCATTGTTTTGACCGTGTTTAAGGTGCATTGTTTTGACCATGTTTAAGGTGCATTGTTTTGATCGTGTTTAAGGTGCATTGTTTTGACCGCGTTTAAGGTGCATTGTTTTGAACTGTTTAAGGTGCATTGTTTTGATCGTGTTTAAGGTGCATTTTTAGACCATGTTTAAGGTGCATTGTTTTTACCTGTTTAAGGTGCATTGTTTTTACCTGTTTAAGGTGCATTGTTTTGACCTGTTTAAGGTGCATTGTTTCGACCTGTTTAAGGTGCATTGTTTTGACCTATTTAAGGTGCATTGTTTTGACCGTGTTTAAGGTGCATTGTTTTGATCGTGTTTAAGGTGCATTGTTTTGACCTGTTTAAGGTGCCCCTCTTGTGGTGACACTGCCTCACATGTATGAAACGGACGAGGAATACTTGAGGAGCGTTATCGGTCAACATCCGGAGCAGAGAAAACACGAGATATTTATGGAATTTGAACCGGTACGTAATAACAGACCAAAGTAACCGCTAGGTATCGCTACTTCAAAATTGCCATTGTTCAAGGGGTGAGGGGGGCTGAAGGGAGTGCGAGTAGTGGTCCGTATTTTTGCAAAAATTTTAATGACACAATATCCTTTTGGAAAAAATAAATACTATATTTGCTCAATAGATACAGTTATTGTTACTCAATATCTCTGGGATATTGGCCATTGGAATTGAGGAATTTCACCAGGATATTTCCCTTAAATTTCAAAAGATCCCGTTAAATTTAACTCCTTGACTAATTTTCAAGTACTTTTGATATTTCTATATGTAGAACACATCTAATGAAGCTGTATTTTAATTTTTTAGGTTAAAAATAATTTTAACCTTGGAAATGCTGATCTTAACTAACACGCATGTCCTTCCCCATCACCTTAAATCACTAGTGTGGCAAGTCCATCACGAATAATTTCTAAACACACTTATGAAATAAGTGAATCAAGAAAATTGGAAATAAAAAATCTATTTCAGGTGTAGTCAAACCAGCTTCTGTAGCCGCGTAATCTAACGCGCTACTCTCTCCAGTAGTCTAGACTGCCGATGACGGCAGATCAAGGTCAAAATCTTGGTCGGGTGTATTGAGGGTGGTTTTTTTCAAAATTGTTTTCCACTCTCCCTCTACATAAATGTGGGTATCCTTCCTTTAAATATAACCTTCTTAGTCCCTAAAGCGATTAGTGTAATTAGTACGTAAGCCTATAACCCGAGCGGGTAGTGAAACACGTTGCTAAAAAGAAATGTAATCAAGTTCACACAGTTGTGCCGACATATTAAGTTTGTCTCTTGTGAAAAAAAAATTGTTTTGGATTATGTTTATAAAACGATCTTTTTTTTTAAATGAAAAGCTATTCATTCTGTTTATTGAATTAGGTATCCCTTAACTTTGAGACGCCTAAACTAGAAACTCCTGACTTAAGCGGTATCTGAATAAGTGACGTCATGTTATTCCAGATGACGGGGACGCCACTCGGGGCACGCAGACGTCTCCAGTTCAACATTTTCCTCCATAAAGTGGACAAAATAGATCTGATGAAGGAAGTGCCCTCAGCGCTCCTGCCCATATTTTGGATAAACGAGGTTGGTTTCGTTCATACCTTTACTTTTCTTTAAGACGTGCACTTTCAAAACACAAAAAAATATCCCATGCATACCCAATTCAGTGGCCGCATGGTCTAAGGCGCAACTCTCGCAGTAGACTGATGATGACAGGGATATCAAGGTTCAAATCTCGGTCAGGTGTACTGAGGGTGGTTTTTCGAAAATTGTTTTCCGCTCTCCCTCTACGCAAACGCTGGTACACTTATTTCAATTTTATTTCTTAAATACCTAAACCCATTAGCGTAATTAGTATATGAGCGTGTAAACCGAATGGTTGGTTAGTAAGACTTGGTGCTAAAAAAAAATTCTACTACTATTTATAAAACTATATCTCTATTCTTAAGATTTATTTTTACTTTATTTGAAATATTTCACGTGTACTTTATGAACTGACTGATTAAATCAGCACACGACTTATAAACTAACTTAAATCTAGTACAGAAACATCACCCAACCACCCGGTAGTTAATTCGTCACTGTAAAAGTTGAAACCAACATTTCACCTATGATAAATGGTTCGGCCATGCCGTGAATTGAATCCGGACCTTTACCTAACGAAGCAAACACGATACCAACTGAGCTAAAGTTTCGAATTCCCTAGAGATATTGGTGACCTGGTGGTCTAAGGGTAAGGTGTCAGACATCTGTGCTGGCGGCCGGGGTTCAATCCTCGGTCCCGGCACAGATTTATCTGATTACCAAACCCTTCCTTCACCTCTGACAAGACATCTTGTGAATGTGGGGAATGCCAGGCCTCCACCGTGGTTCGGATTCCACGTTAAACTGTAGGTCCTCCATTTCATCTCACAATCACCCTACCATTACACATTAGCGTAAGTGCGTACAACCCGAACGGGTAGTAAGACGCGGTGCTAATAATAATAATAATAATAATAATAATCCTAGAGATATTCTGTGTGTGTGATTGTAGGGCCTGGAGTTGGGCGACAAGTTCGTGAACGATTTGAACAACAACTTGTTCCGCACGTTGAACATCCTCAGTGGCGTTCAGTGGACAATGATGGGGGGAGGATTGGCTTTGGCCGCCGGGGCCGCCTTGCTCCACTACAAGAAAAGGTCAGGGTTCGCCACCGTGTCAAACCCGCCAGCTTTGGCGGCCAAGTCCAATGGAATACCCTCCGTTGAAGGGTCTCTGCGATATTAGTAGCGTCGGGTAAACTTCAAGACCTTCCTTTTTCATCTCACTGCATGTTCAGGTTACACGCATATATGATAACTACTCTAATGAGGTAGGGAGGAAGAAGGAAGCATTTTAGAGGTAACATACCCGCATTTTCGTGGAAGGAGAGTGGGGAACAATTTAGGAAAAAAACACCCTCAGTTCGCCTGACTGGAATTAGAACCCTAATCTCCCCGTATTAAAAGTTTAGTTTATTGCAAATTTTGATATCAAAACGTAAAAAAGAAAGTAAGCAAATTTAATACGTCAAAAAAAAAAATTAGCGCCGCGTCTTACTACCCGTTCGGGTTATACGCTTTAAGTACTAATTACTCTAACGGATTAGGAATTGAGAAGGTTTTAATTAGAGGAAGTGAACCCGCATTTGCGTGGAGGGAGAGTGGAAAACCATTTAGGAAAAAACCACCCCCAGTTCACCCGACCGAGATTCGAACCTCGGTCTCCCCATCCTCAGCAGTCGAGCTCAATACGACAAGCGCGTTAGCCAACTACTCCACCGAGGCGGGTAAAAAAAAAAGCATTGAAGATGTCAGCAACAGTTTGATAAGACTGATGTTTCTTAACACACACGAAATCAGTACTCAAGTTTAATCCATGTATATTTTCTCGCTACAAAAAACCATACAGGTTATGTCTTATAAAAAAAAAGTTAAATTTAGTTATAATAATTTTAAAATTTTCTTAATGAAGTACGGTACCTGATAAAAATAGTTATTTCCATTAATAATTCACGTAAAAAAGTAATCATCACTACATCTAATAATATACAGTATATTATGTCAATGGAAATGAGCTAAATTTGTTATTTTTTTTCAAATTAATGGTGAATATATAGATTCGCCGAAAGCAGTGGTCTATTTAACAAATATTAAGATTTATCTAAATTTACTAATATAATTTAATAAATTGTCCAATGCAACATGCTGAGAGTAGAACTGTACTATCCACATTTAACGGTTATTTTACAAACTGACATATGTATGTGGACGAAAGTATGGAACATAAATCCAAACTAGCCTAGCCTTACCTAGCTCAACCATATATAAGCTAACATATTCTAGCCTAAGTCCGCTTAAACTAACCTAACCAATTCTGAACATTTAAAAATGACACCTGGACACGGGATTCGAACCCGGGACCTTTGGCTTAGTACGCCAATGCTCTAACCACTGAGCAATCCAGGAATCGTCCCGTGCCCTCAATAAAAAGTATAACTAATAGCTTCGGCTATTTGATTCTTAACCTAACCAAACCTAATTTCTATGGCTTGATGTGACTTATTAACATTGGCCGATGGTAATTTTGTTAGCCCACCGGTGATTTTGTTGAACGTTTGGCGAGTATATTAAATAGTAGATATATTCTTTACATTCCCCAACTGAACCAGTTGCTTGGTGGAGTCACCAGTTACTTTACAAACTCAACACATTCAGCAGATACGCAGTAGCATAAAAATACAATAAAAATAGAAAAATAAGCTAAATGTTCATACCATATAATATGAAGCCACACATTTTTATAATGTAAATAAATGCTATATGAATTCATTTATTAATCATCCTTAAAAAATAAACTTTTATTTTTATTTTATAAAATATTAAAACTCCGCGTGGAATTTCTCGCTCAATTGTTTAAAAATTGAGATATTTATTCAAAACTCGTAATATATTATGTGAAACGAAATAATATACACTAGCAAACGCAAGCATAAATTGCACTATATTTAAGTAAAACATTTTTTGAGTACTGGTTTGAAATTTTATAATTTTAATTTTAAAGAGCTAATGTCCTCATTTGTATGTTTAGACCGATAAAAAAAAAGATCAATGTTGGGTCCACAAGGGTCAACAATTCGTATTAAAATTTCAACTTCTGGTTAGAATTTTCGACATTTTATTAGATGTTGCAAATCTTCATGCCATCGCATTGCTATTAAATTCCTCATTTAAAAATTTTCACCAATAAAAAAAATGTAAATATTGACTATTGAGTTTAAAATGGAGATAGATCATTGTTGTACAAACATTTCTCCTAAGAGGTTTAAGGATAAACAACCTAAACCTTTAGAGACTTACTTATATTTAATTACTCTATGGCACTGGAGAATTATTGCGTTAAGACTTAGTAGTATCTCTTTACAACTAAAGCTCACAAAATTGTATTAAATCTACCAATGTCTCAGAAACTGTTGGTTTTATGAAAATATATTGCATATAAAAGTTTTTTTTATTTTTAATAGTACTACAATTTTTGCAATTATAAGTTATTTAGTATCTCAAATAATTTCGGAGATACGAAAGTTTCTTCTTCTGTAACGTACCCTAAAATTCATTTTCATGGTAAAATAAAAATATCCCATTTATAATCTTAAGCAGCACCCAGATACAAATTTTAATCAAAATCATTAGAGCCGATTTTGAAAAAATCATTTTTTTTTTCTCTCTTTTCGCCCTTTATTAAACTAGGCCTACTCTTAATTTTAAGTTTAAAGACACACCGACAGACGTAATTGCAAATACGACTTTTTAGGGTTCGGAGTGTCATTAGCCGTCGACATTCATCAACATTTCAGGTTGGATATTTTTTACGGTTGAAATATTTTACCTTTTGATATCGAAAAGTTACAAAATATACATATTTGCGTATAGCTTGAAAGTTATTGGTTTTATAAAAATATGCTTAAAATAAGATATTTGTATTATAGATAGACCTACATATTTGTATTGATAAGTAATTTCATATCTCAAATAGATTAGGAGATATTATATATAAAAAAAAGCTAATTTACGCATCAGACCGGAACCCTTAAAGTCATTTTTCTGAAATATTAAAGAGTATCCGTTTAGTTTAGAATATTTAGAAATGTTTAGAAATGAAATTTAATCAAAATCGTTAGAGCCGAGTTTAAGAAACTAGACTTTTTCTCTTTTTGCCTTTCAGTAAACTACCCTTAATTTTAAGGTTAGATATCCAATTCCAAAAACCCCCTCAGGGCAACCCTATGAAAACCCTATATACCAAGTTTTAGCTTGATCGGTATAGTAGTTTATGCTCTAGTTGGAGGCACAAACAGACAGACAAACGGAAATTCAAAAACCACTTTTTCGGATTCGGGGGGTCATGAAGCGTCAATACTCATCAAAATCTCAAGTTATATTTTTTTTACGATCAAATTACTTTATCTACCTGTAAGGTAGAGAGAAAGTAATAAATAAAATGGTAACCTAAAGCACACCCGTACTTCTCTCTGAAAATTCACAACTAAGACGCTCAGGACCAAACAAAATCACAGTTGGTACTTGTCTTAGGACAGATCCACATAAGAATAAGTTGTAACCAACTCTCAATAAAATTCATTTTTTTAATGGATAATATTTGTCACTCATTTCATTGGGTGCAAAAACTGTTAAATAGTCAATTGTTTTACTTGTATGACTGTAACGCAAATCTTATTGTACAAACAAATACTACATTTAGTTATGAAATAAACACCATTAATATATTATTATTATTATTATTATTATTATTATTAGCACCGCGTCTTACTACCCGTTCGGGTTATACGCACTTACGCTAATGTGTAATGGTAGGGTGATTGTGAGATGAAATGGAGGACCTACAGTTTAACGTGGAATCCGAACCACGGTGGAGACCTGGCATTCCTCACATTCACAAGATGTCTTGTCAGAGGTGAAGGAAGGGTTTGGTAATCAGATAAATCTTTGCCGGGACCGGGGATCGAACCCCGGCCGCCAGCATAGAAGTCTGACACCTTACCCCTAGACCACCAAGTCACCCACCATTAATATAAAAAATAAGACAACTTTAGAGAAAAATAACAAAATGGCCCATTTATTTAATAATTGGCCTACATCCTCCCTGAGACATTAATGAATGCCAAAAGCAACACTTTAAGGTGGGGTGCTAGTGAGCGCGAGTTTAGTACATTAGTTTTGCATTTTTTTATAGCATACACATTTTTTTTGGCCAGAATAAATCAAATATTTCTTCCATAGAAACATTGAGTTTAGTTTCCTACACATGCTAATATCAACATATCTTGAATATCTGTCATGAGTATAACGTTGTCATTAAATTACTGGACACCTTTTACAGATATTCAAGATCTGTTGAGATTATCATGTGCAGAAAACAAAATTCTATGTTTCTATAGAAGAAATATTTTATTTATTTTGGCCAAAAAAGTTTATACTATAAAAGCTTCAAAAATACTGCCCTGAACTCAAGCGCCCTAGCACCCCACCTTAAGGCGTCAAAGACTAATTAAGGCAGCTGTCCTACAAGTAACCGTAGAACCGAACTTTGTTTAACTGATAACCGGGATAAACAGCAGGAACAGCAAAAAAAAATGTTCTGAAATAAATACTTTAAACTAGAGCTTTGTAGTTGGAGTCTATAATAATGTACCGACTCTTACTTTGGCTTAAAAATAAAACTTATAATACTATAACAATATTTCATACTTTTTTTTTACTATTTAGGACTAATATTTGTAATTTTATTTTAAAAATGTATCCAAATATAAATTTAGTGCCTAGGAAGATTTCCATAAAGTAAACTGCATTGGATAATTCTATCGTAGTAAATTTGTTAATACTTATTAATTAATCTAATTTAGTTATTTATGAAATAGTCTGAGTCAGATATTAGAAAAAAAAAGTTGGCGTTTGAGTTAAAGGTTTGGCTTATTGACTACACACACAGCCTTAATTCAAAACCAACTTTGATATCAGATTGATTTTACTATATAACATGTTAGCCAACTTAATCTGTATTACATATTACATACATCCCGCTTCGGTGGCCGCGTGGTCTAACGCGCCACTCTCGCAGTAGGCTAGACTGCCGATGACGGGGAGCTCTAGATTCGAACCTCGGTCGCGTGAACTCCAAAATGAATTTCAGCTCTATCTCCATATAAATGTGGGTACAATTACTTTAAATATAACCTTCCGTATCCCTGAAACCAATAACTTAAACATTACAAAGCGTACAATCCGAACGTGTAGTAAGACGCGGTGCTAAAAAAATTAAAATTGAACAATATTACTTTATTTATAACAATTGCATTAATATGGGAACCATAATATCACTTTTTCCCGAGACACTTTATTCAAATTTATCTTTACAAAACATCCGGCTCCATATTATAGTAATTATTGCACCAGGCTACGAACCTAGGACTCCCAGATTGGATTCCTGGCTGAAACCATGGTTAATATTCCTGAAATAAAATTTACCCTAACAGTCACCACGGTTTGGTTAACTAGACTTAAGTTAGTTTGTAAGTATTTACACTGGTTCCATACCCTGATACTCACTATCACAATCACCTCATCTCACCGGAACATGGTTAGAATGTACTATTAGTACATTAGGGCGTTCCTTGAGCAATGGTACTTTAGTACTGGACAATATATCCACATACTAAGCTATAACTGATGCATCCTACATACGCATATATATTATGTTTTTACCAAATAATTAAACTAGTAATATTATATTATTGTTGAAACTACTTCTTAAAATATTAAATAATATGTATTTTGGGACTTTGAACTTAAATGTTTAATTGAATGCTTTATCATATATTCGTTTAAAATCTCTATAATGCAGAATAATCCCTGCGCCTGTCTATAAAAAGTAAATACGTTTGAAGTAAATCTCGCTAAACCTGTATCAGCGTGAAAATTCACACCAAAAACCAGTATAATATAAAGTAATCTTTATACATAATGTAAATTATCCTTGAACATGTATTATATGTAAATGGTTTGTATCATTTTCATAACTAATGCATAGTGAAATTGTTAATCCCTTTTGGGAGTGTTATTACATGTACTATATTATAGTTATGTTTACAAAGGTGCGTTCAATTGTATATTTGATATGGTTTGTAAATACATGTTTGATCGAGTTTCGCAATTTGTGTTTTTGTTTTGTTTTTTGCTCCATAGGTTCAAAAGCTACAATGGTTATAAGAAGTTTTATAAATGCAGGAAAATAATGATAGTATAGTGCATTAGTTTTTTTCTCATTATTTAATGTAACACAAAATATATTTCACATTATTTGATAATTTGTACTTCAAAATGCAATATATATTACAAAGTTCATACAAACACTACAGCATATTTATCACACACACAAACACAAAATAATTGTATAAATCACATTTTAAAAAATAATAAGATATTCACTTGCAAATATATACATATATATATATTTATATACACACACATATATATATATATATTTATATACACACACATATATATATATATATACATTTGTTTTTCTACGTAAAACAAGAAAATATTAATAATGTTTGATCTAAAATAATGAAGGTTAAATGAAATGTTATACTACATATTATAATTGCTAGTATTTAAAATGATAATTATTTTTATATTTAAGAAATGCTTGATATCAGTGTACATTTTAAATAATTAAATTAAAATATTTTGTCTATAAATGTCAATATTTAATTATAAATAATTTCAATTTGCGATAGAGTTAAGAAATAAAGTTAATGGGAAGTTTTCAAGGAAACACAATGCTCATTAATAAATTACTTTATATTAATAGATGGAAAAGAAATAGTAACTTTTTTTAAATAATAAAAATATACAATTCAATGCTTCACCATTTCCAAAGCTTCATTTCAACAAAACTTATTGACTGATGTATAAAATTGAATAGTTATTTGATCAATTAAACGATCAACTAAGTCACCACAAGATTTATATGTTGCTTGTCACTTATTTCTAAACGTGTTATAATTATAAACCAATGTCAATCAATGGTAGTAATACACTAGTGATATGCGACTCCCTGAAAATACTTCCCGTTTACTAATAGAGGTAGTTATTAGATTACTGAGTTACATGTTCTTAGTTTATTCTAATGACAGTTAATTTACAATAAAAATATTTCTGGATCAAATATGATTTAAATATAATTTAATCTTTAAATGAATTTGAATCGTTTCAGCCAATCATAGAAAGTATTAATGTGTGAAAAGCTTTTGTGGGAGTCAGATCAACATCACTCACTTTAAAAAATATATATTGCAACTCTGGTAAAATCCACACTAAAATATATTTAATGAAACCAAAACTTTATTAAGAATAGTAATAATTATAAAAAACATATTACATATGAAAAAACCCTAGCATTATAAGATAATATAAATTACTTTACCAGGGCTAACAGTGTAAATAAATACAACTGAACTATCAAAGTAATTCTGTATCTATGATATACTTTAAGTACTTTCATATTTTGGGACATATTAGAATAAACACTATTCAATATTTCTGTGATTGTCTGAAAATTCATTCATTCTGTGTTTCGATGTGTATTTAAGGTATTTTATTAAATCGTTGAAAACGCATTCCTAAGATATATTATTCTACGAGATTTGTTCCTGTTTATCGAATGATGGGGAAGGGTTTTTATTAATAAAATTGTATTACACAGTCCAATGTTCATAGGCAGGGCGGCTATTAAAGGTACTCGAGCTACTTTCAAGTATTCATACGTCAAGTCATGTAATCTGCAACTGTAACTTTTAATGGGTATTATCAATACTAATAAAAGAACACTAATTATATAGGGAAATACTATCAATTTTAACAGGAAGAAAAGCTGACCTTGGTGGTTTTGGGGTAAAGTTCTCGCCCCAGGAGCCAGCGATGGTAGGTTCACACTCAGCCGGGTTCAACAAATTTGTATTTTCTCGATAAAAAAAAATCCATGGCACAACTTCCTGTGGAGTGGAAACAAAGCCACCGGTCCCGTGTAGAATATGCCATGTAAAAGAACATTGGAAGGTATATGAAAACACTTCTCCGGGCAAAATTAGTAATTCCTTTCGATCTCGATTATAGAAATTCTTGTGTGCTGATATAATCAGTCAGTTTAGAAAGTGTATATTAAATATCCCAAATAAAGTAATGAGAAGACATAAAAGAAATTGAAGAAGGATATATAATATAAAAACAACCACTAGGATTACATAGCTGGGCTCTATATAGCTTTATCGGAGTTTCCATGTTTGTTAAATTTATCTCTAACATATAGTTGACAAACAAACACGGAGATAAATACAACATTCTATTGAACCCCTGTCACCCATGATATAAAGCATCACCTCCCGTGCTGGTGGGCACACGGTATAAATGTTTATCATCGTGTGCTATTGATAAATAGGTCAGAGTTCAAATCCCCTCAGGGTTTAAAGAAGGTGGTTTCCCCTAAATACTCTCTTAACTCTCCTTCCACGTAAGTGTGGGTATATTTTCTTTGAATCCTACCTTTCTCATTCCTACGGCACTAGAGTAAATAATTTGGCTGAGTATAACCCGAACGAAAAGTGAGATGCGATGGGAAAAGTAAAAGGTTGAGCCTTTTAGCAATCCAAGCCATGTTTACAAACCATCCAACAAACACGGCGTAGTTAGTAGCCCCAAATGTTTGTATGTTTAAGGTCAATTCTGATGGCATTACATTTAATTAATATTAAAAGCGTCATACAGTCCAAATGTCAACAGCTATAATGTTGCCCTAATGTTACTGTTGCCACAAACCCCCTAAAACTTCCCCCCCAACCATCCTTTAAATGTCTTTTGTCGGGAACACATGGAATAACAAGCGTGTAGTATGAAACCCTTACTCCAATACAGGACACATAATTTGTACAGTCTATCCAGCATAGGAGTGGTGATAGCTATCAGATATACTCTCATGTATACATTCCCCAAAACATAATAATCCGCAAGAACATATGTTGAATTGCTGACACTTTTAGCAGCCAAATTTTTCACAGTAAATAATTTGCTTTTTAATTATTATTTTTCCTTTTAAATGTTCTTACATTATTCAAATACAAACTTATTAAAATATACCGTATACGGATGTGTTTTTTTTTTGTGGAAGTGGAGTCTATAATTCCCTTTAAATATTTACAAACAAGAAATTTAAAAAAAATTCCTTCTATTCATAAATTAAGAAGGCAAACCGGATGAAACTGGCGCGTTCAATGACGTCATACAAACAGTTTTCCATTGTGTTCATGCGCGTGTTTTTTCCTAATAAAAACGTTTTATTTTGATACTTATATTTTGTATGGCCCTTTGTCTAGTTTATAAAAAAATATGTATTTATTTTGGTGGCCAGTTATAAGAAGATACAAAGTGTGAGTATTTTACTTTATAATTTATTATTTCATGGACTAAAATATTCCTTGTTACCTCAGACGCGAAACAAAAAAAAAACAGGAATAGTTTAATTAATAGGTTTTGTTATTTTGATTGACTACAAAAAACAATTATACAGAAATTCTTAGACATGTGTTATTAGAAGCATTTGTTAACACTTTTGATTGATAATATAGTATTACTAAGGAAATAACTATTATTTTCCCATGAGTTAACATTAATGACTTTCAACCAATGTTTGTAATAAACATCTTCTGTCAACTGCGAGCTACCACCACTCCTACAGTGGATGGTCTATAGGTTGTACACACAGCCAAACCAACATCTAAACGAGCGTAAGTAAACACATGCAAAACCGAAGCAGACATATGTGAGGTAGCGAGTTATACTAATATAACAATTAAAGTGTATACAGGTTTATGGGAGAACGTTATTCAAATTGGCTAGTCCTAGACAATTGATCACAAACATGTTCATGAGAAACGACATGTGTAAGAAAGACACATATCAATAAAAAAAAACTCTGTACTGTATTTTTTTAATACAGGATTCTTAATACTTAAGGGTATTGATGAGTGTATGATATTATTTCCATTGCTGACCCAACGTGTTGCGATGGATAAAGAGGATTTGTTTAAAAGGTATAACAAAAATCAGACGTTTAATACTTAAATAAATAAATGTCAACTAGAGTTATGAAATCATGTTCGCTTGAAGGAATATATTATTTTCTACTGAATGATAAATAAAATAAGGAATATATGCCTGAATATTCATCAAATATATACTATCTTATATTATTAACATGATATAAGAAGAAAGATTAACATAAAAATAATTAAAATACAAAAGTGAAAAACAGTAACATATATTTAAATATTTTTTCATAAAAATTAATATTTAATATCTTTGAATTATCCTAAAGTCAACTATGGTATCGGCAATACCTATCTTGGCAAGAAACCTCTTTTCTTATTGTCACATATTAATTAAACACAAATTAATAACAATAAATATTATATAAATCAAATGTGTGCTTACTTATTTTGCATTAAGGGGTGACCACCTTCCTTTTCACGCTGTGCAGATATCCTGAAATCCCTCGTAACTTAAGATGTGTTTTGTTATCTTAAAATAGCAACAGATATCATTAGGATTAAAAAATATTACATACGTTTTTTAAATGGTATGAAAAGGTAGAAATATCTCGTTTTCAAGGACTTTTCGAGTGAAATTTCGTAGTTATAAGAGCAAAGTAAATAAGTATAAACATATATCTAGCCTTTATAAAACAAATAAATCTTTTTAACATGACCACAACGAAAAATCTTAGATTAATTGAGGATTGTTTTATTGGTTTTTATGATTCATAACTTCTATTGCCATTGTAAATATCACAGTGTGAAGATATTTTTCTTATAGTTGGTGGTGCCCTTAATACTTCATTCATACCTAGCATAATATTCTAATAAACAATTATAAAAATATTGTAAGTGACATGTGATATAAATACTAACATTATTTGCTATTATAATATTATTTGATAACTTCAATATATTCTATTTTTTAAATTATAAAAAAAAACAGTAAATCAGATTTTTATATAATAGTATTAAATGTTCTCTTTACTTTAAGAAAAATCCCTCCTATATACATTCTACTTAAATATCCAAACAAATTCCACCCACCCAAAAATACTTTTGCAATCCTCAAAGACTGTTATTTTTAATTTAATGATCATCGTCTATAAGAAAGGCACCATCAATGTATATTATTGAATAAATTATATCTCCTGAACAAAGGCCTTTTTCAGTGAACGCTGCTGCCAACGTTAACTGAAAAACTTTATAAATTAAACCATAAAGGTTTCCTGTCGAATACGAGCTTGATATAGTGATATCGACAAGTTGGCAAGTGTGGAACATTTCTCTTGATGTAAATACTTGCATTTGTTTAACAAATTTATTGCATAGCCTCTGCCTTTTATACTTGCAATCAGAAATAATCTTCAAAACAAGAATGTTTGGATACAATTCCGACAGGCCTGAGTTAATGGCAGGTATCATACTTTTCAAGCAGTTTAGTGTCAAGGTGTCTAAAGCCACTCTCTAATGCACGATTGTTTATTTTTAATTTCCGTTCATGCAACCAAAATGAACATGGAGTCTACACCAAGAGATGTCAATATCGCTGTCTATATCAAGAGAGGTCAAATCGCTGTATATAGAAAGAGAGATCAAATCGCTGTATATAGAAAGAGAGATCAATATCGCTCTGTCTATAACAAGAGAGGTCAATATTGCTCTGTCTATATCAAGAGAAGTCAGCATAGCTCTGTCTATATCAAAAGAGGTCAATATCGCTCTGTCTATATCAAGAGAGGTCAAATCGCTGTCTATATCAAGAGAGGTCAAATCGCTGTCTATATCAAAAGAGGTCAATATCGCTCTGTCTATATCAAGAGAGGTCAAATCGCTGTCTATATCAAGAGATGTCAATATCGCTGTCTATATCAAGAGAGGTCAATATCGCTGTCTATATCAAGAGAGGGCAAATCGCTGTATATAGAAAGAGAGATCAATATAACTCTCTCTAGATCAAGAAAGGTCAATATTGTTCTGTCTATATCAAGAGAAGTCAATATCGTTCTGCCTATATCAAGAGAGGTCAACATAGCTCTGTCTATATCAAAAGAGGTCAACATCGCTCTGTCTATATCAAGATATGTCAATATCGCTGTCTATATCAAGAGAGGTCAACATAGCTCTGTCTATATCAAAAGAGGTCAACATCGCTCTGTCTATATCAAGAGAGGTCAACATAGCTCTGTCTATATCAAAAGAGGTCAACATCGCTCTGTCTATATCAAGAGATGTCAATATCGCTGTGTATATCAAGAGAGATCAATATCGCTGTCTATATCAAGAGAAGTCAATATCCCATTGTACATTTCAATGATTTTAAAGGACGAACAGCATCTCCATTCACACACTACAAACTAATGCTCTAATGCAATGAGCAACTAAACAAGTTGCCTTCGAGGTTCAGAAAAATACAAATCTCATTCGAGAACTAGAGGATTTGACACATCTCTAATTTTAGCTTTATAACTAAGTTTTTTAATCGTTTCGGGGAGGGGGGAGGAGTCTATTTACTGACTCCACACACCCACCCCACCGCACCCACACCTCCGAGGGTGCCAATGGTGCCATCAATACATTATATCAATAATTGGAGGTAATTAATAAACCAGAGAGGATACTGGATAAGGCTGGCAGACATTCTTGCACAGGAGGTTGAACAATCACAATATTTATTTTCTTTTGACCCCTTGGAGAGAGACGTATTGTGATCGTAAAAAAAAAATCTGGCTCATATTTTCGATAAATGGTGACGTGTCATGTGTGATTTTGTAATTATATATCCAACCCTTAAATTAAGGGTAGTTTACTGCAGGACAAAAATAGAAAAAAAATTGAATTCATACAAATTGGCTATAAAGATTTTTATTAAATTTTGTATCTCGCTATTGTTTAACATTAGAAAAAAAATTGCTTTTCTTATTCGATCCATGAAAATTAATTTGAAGGGTATTTTATATAAGCTGACATTTTCAAACTTGATTATATCTCCGCAACTATTTGAGATAGGAAACAACTTATCATCGTATGATTTTAGTACTATTCAAAATTAAATATTTTATAGAACCAAAAGTTGTTGAGCTATAAGAAAAAATATATATACATTTTATGAAGCGATCAGATAAAATTATATCAATTGTTAAGCTCTTTGGTGGACATAAATGATCCTCTTTTATCAATGTGTATATAAAAGTGTATATTATTTCTTTTATGCTCTTTGGTGGAGTGTTTCTGAAACTATTTATATGATTTCGTTTCACAAATTTCAAGTTTTTAATAAATGTCTCTATATTAAGTTAAAAGAGATACGAAGTATGTGGGCTGCCCCGTACCATTTATTTCTCAAATGTATTCTTGGGGAAGGCAAGTTTCATAATAATTCGTTATATAAAACCCGAAAATAATACTAGACAAAGCGAATGCCTTTGCCCATTAACGATAATTATTTTGGACTTTCTCAACAGTTCAAATTTACTATGTGTAGTTACCTTACTGGTCCACTTTTCACGTATTTGACATCACGTATAAGAGCGACAGAACATACGCGCGAATCGTATACCCACGTAATTAATTTTCCTATTATTTTTTTAAAGGTCATTAAAGGCCGATATTACTGTGAATTGCCGCATTAGATTCGCGAATCTGATTAGATGAGTTCCGAGACTTTAGTCGCTTAACAGGTGTTGATAAATCTGCATTTTTAAACAAACAGGTTTGTGTAGCGATCAGAGAAAGTAGAAAGGATTAGAACATGTTCATCTTGCTTCTCTGCATTGAAGACTGACTATATTCCCCTCCTCGCTCGTTCATCTTACTGTGTACACCATGTTTCAATAAATCCCCCAACTCTTCAATGATATCATAGTAGTTGGCAATTCTGACACACTCGAAAACCATACAATTGATCTGTTAGACAGCCTAACACACCCATATATCTAGTAGTGGTGAAGTTGTTTATTTTTTATTACGTATGCATTAGCTCAGTTTTAAAATAAGTCTCTATATTATCGTTCTAAGGCTGGTATTACACTATCACATTTCTGTCAAATTTCTTTGATCAAAGATCTGTGATCAAAGAAAATGTGATGTAACTTTGATGACTCCTCAAAGATCTTTGATCACAGAAATATTTTACAAATCTTTGATCACATATTTTCGTTATAGAACATGCTCTAAGGTTTGATCAAAGAAAATGGCGCCTGAAAGATTATCCTGCATGTGCGAATCAGTCATAGCATTTCTTAGGTGTGTATTTTTTCTTTTAATTAATGGAGTGACTTTTGCTACCAAATATTTAAAAGTTTCACCGTTCATGCGTAAATATTTTTGATAAGATTCCGGATCTTCAGTTTGAAGTTCCTTTAGCAGGCAACTGTTAATCCCTCTTGAATTTCATCTCCCAACCCAAGGTAGAATCCAAAATCATTTAACAGGTTTTCTTTTAGTTCCAAGCAGCAATGAGATTATCACAATAACACTCACAGTCGCTGCACTTGGAATTAAACCATTGGAGTCAATTATTTTAATAACATATATTGTAGCGACTGTAAAAGAAATGTGATGTAGTGTAATAACACATCTTTGATCAAAGACGGCGTTAAATCTTTTATAATATATTTGATCAAAGAAATATATGTAATATATTTCTTTGATCAAAGAAAAATGTGATAGTGTAATACCGGCCTAAGGCCCAATGAATAGCCAATAGCAGGTATAAGGGTCATAAAGTAAGAATTTAGACGTCAGTTAATGTCCCATTTGACCTGGACTGCTTGTGCTTCGTTTACCGGTAGATTGGTCAAATACCGAGATTAGACTACAAATACGGTCCTGAAACACTTTGTTTTTTAATAATATTAAATAACAGGTTTAGTCATCTTACTAGCCGATTAGAGACGAGATTTGTAGTGTGTTTATAGAGGTGTCTGTATTGTCTATAAGATCTTTGAAAGGATCTTTTCATCATCAACTTGATAAAAAAAAAACACTTGTCACACACTTTATGAAAGTTTAACGATCGTAGATACCACCGTGGTACCACCTGGCAACTATCTTAGAACCTCAATTTCATCTAACGCTATCTATTGGCTTCTATGTATAAGAGTTTCCATAGTAAACGAATTAATGATTTTATTAATTCATTCCTAAAATATTTTTCCTTTACTATCACAATTAAAAAAATTGTAGCTATAATGTTTTCGTGTGATTTAAGATGGTGGAAAACGTAAAGGCCAATGATTTATCGGGTATTTAAAAAAAAACTTTTGCCAGTCAACCACTTCATCAAGGCCGTGCAAGAACGTGGCTAAGGCGAATTGCATGTGTCCTTGGACACGAAGACGTAGGATGGTTCGAATGACTTCTCTAGTGACAATTTGAGCAGATCTACAGTCATTCAAGTCCTTAACAGGAACAACTGACAAAGGTTCATGGCTAGGTAATGACGCATAAGCAGAGATCTTGGATATAGCTGCTATCTGAATATGTTGCAATCACGAAGCTATGGTGGAATGTTTGGCAATATGGCTGCCATAGCTTTTATAGGCAAGGTTTATAGGATTTCTTTGTCTGCATCTAGTGCTATTACAGAGGCGTGTAGTGGAGTGTTTCTACGGTAAGCAGAGATTAGTGAAACTCTCCTATTCAGCACCCATTTACCAAACACAAATACTATTTTGCACATACAGCCAAATTTTCTCACGTATAACCATTTAAAAGGTCTTTTTCTTACCAAAAAATCTACTATATAGCAGGAAAAAATTTCTTTTAGGTACTTCTTTGTAATAAAATTATACCATACCTTTTACGGGAATGTATTGTCACCTATACCCGGATACTGATTTATCTACTGAGAATAGTTCTTCACAGATACAATTAAAACAAGTTCTGGATGACGTGGTGATACACCATCGCATGCACATTTTATATTATACTTCTAAGGAAGACCGCTTGGCAAGAAGGTTACCGAAGCGTCGTCCAGATCCTCTGTCGGGTCTTACTTCCCTCAGTATCCGTGTGATACCACCAAAGTCAACAAACGGCCTCTTATAGGGTCAGAACAATAACCTCACTTTCTTCCCCCAGCCACCTCTTCAGTCCGCCTTCAGTCTGGAGACGGCTGCAAACAAACTTTTCCTGGTGGCTAAACTCCACAGGGTGGACGTGAAAAAGGCGACGGTGATTGTACACACGAGGTACAGGCAGGCCACGTCCACCAGGTAGTACTGCAGCCAGTTCAGGTCTTTGGAAGGCGACTGCAGGTGATACGCCCCTTTGTGACGTAGCACGTACTCTGTCCAATAGACGGCCCGCTCCAAGGGGTGCTCCGGTTGATCACGCAGCAGTAAGGACCGTTGTCTAGCGCTCTCTCGGTACCTGTGACAGAAACTTGTGTTGTACTGCCTAAGCCCAGTAAGCTACAGTATCCCCATGGCTTCTTTGGTGCTGACTGACAGCTCACAGCTGACGGCTTTGAAAAGTTACCAGACAAAATTGTGTATCCCTACGCTGAACCATATGATCTGTAAAAACATATGTTTAGCAGCTTTCACTTCTGACAGTCAAAATTTAGGTGTATACCTAAATGTTGACTGTCAACTGTCAGCTGTGAACTGTCAGTCAGCACCAAAGAAGCCATGGGTCTACTTACATAACCTAGTGGAAAGGGGTGTGGAGCGGTGCTGTGTCGTGAAGTGTTGCCAGGGAAAGCAGGGCTGGTTAAGAATGTACTTGTGATATTTTAACTACCTTAGATCTACTTTAGCAGTCATGAATATGATATGTTTGTTTGTTTGTAAGGTTTTTTATTATTACAAATTAAACATATACATGAAGACATGAATAAAAACATGGGAAATATAGAGGACAAACATTAACACCAGCCCCGAAGGGCTCTCGGAAACGAACACGACATAGGGATACGAACAATCACAACATGAAAAGGTGTTGGCGCCCTGGCGGGCTGAAAATTGCCTCTATAGATTGGGGGTGGGAAAAGTGCATATGCTATGATCTACATTCCCTTTATTGGAATATAATTCAGTTAACACCTCACTGATGAATGTCTTATTAAGTGATACCAGCATATCACAGGTACAGTCTGAGCCAGTAGGGTGGTGTTAGGGTAATTATCCCTCACACACGACCTCCCTCTTTGATATAGTCACTCTCTCACGACGGGGCTCAACTCACCTAGGGTCGTGGATGACCTTGTTGAGGGCCCAGAGCAGTTTCTCCTCCGTAAGCTCGTGGAGCTCCAGCCTGAGGGCGTACCCGTCCACCTCGGCCTTGGCGGCGTTGGCGTCGTGGTCGCAGAAGACTGGCATCGTGACGACCGGCACCGCGTGCCACACCGTCTCGAACATGCTGAGCAGCCCACCGTGAGTCAGGAAGGCGCGCAACTTACGGTGACCTTAACGAAAGTGAGGGTTCAATTGTGTTTTTTTTATTATATACCACTCACAAAATAGATCTAAAGCGTCATATACATAATAAGCCCCATCGCCAGTGACAAAGGGACCAAGGTTTGACTCTCCATCT
This sequence comes from Timema shepardi, assembly GCA_902151425.1. Classification (NCBI taxonomy): domain Eukaryota; kingdom Metazoa; phylum Arthropoda; class Insecta; order Phasmatodea; family Timematidae; genus Timema; species Timema shepardi. The sequence goes on along the minus strand of CABFVX010001361.1, from coordinate 39,503 downwards.
TATGATATCAAGGATGCTTTTAAATAAATGGTTTTCCATTGTTTCATTGTATGTTTCCTATATAACTAACCAAAGGTACTTGCTCTTCCTCTGAGATAACCTCCTAGTTACTGCCCCTCCAGTCAAGTACTCAAGGAAGGAGTGAAGGGAACACGATCTAAGCGCAGCTACGTGCTCTTCCTCTGAGATAACCTCCTAGTTACTGCCCCTCCAGTCAAGTACTCAAGGAAGGAATGAAGGGAACACGATCTAAGCGCAGTTTTTTTACAGTTTTTTATATCAAACATTTTTTCACCCACCTCGGTGGCGTAGTTGTCTAACACGCTAGATTCGTGTTGGGCTATATTGCCGAGGACGGGGATAACAAGGTTCAAATCTCGTTCGCGTGAACAAGGGGTGGTTTTCCCTAAAAGGTTTTCCACTTTGCCTCCACGCAAATGCGGGTTAACTTCCTCTAAATTCTACCTTTCCCATTCCTAACCCATGAGCGTTATTAGTACTTAAGCGTATAACGCTCAAACCCTGAAGTGTAATAAGAAGTGGTGTTAAAAAATAAAAAAAGTTTTTTCGTTATAAGAAAATAAAATATTACTCCAGTAGAGGTATATAATTTAATATCTTTTTTCGCATACCAGCAGTTTTTTAATATCTGTTAAAGGTGTCTTGGAATTTAATGACATTTTCTCTTCATTTAAGTAATTTCTCGTTTAATGCCGTTATTCTCATGACATATATTCAACAACTGTTGAAGTCACGATGTGTAGAAAATTAAACTTTGTGTTTCTACTGAAGAAATATTTTACTTATTTTGGCCAAAAAAAGTTTTTCTATACAAACGGCGAAAAACACTCCCTTAACTCGCGTTCTCTTCACTCCCAAATTATTCTAATATTTATGAGTTTGATAAATGAATTCACTTTCACTTAAATCTAACTTTTTTTGTTCAGATATTTTCCAAATATTTGATTAATATTTTATTTGTAAGCTTTATGCCAAACACTTTCGGTGACAGTTTTTATTTGGCGAGGAGGACTATTTATAACAAATAAACTAACATCGTTCAAGGTTAGAATAACTTTCAGTTTATAGAGTTGATAAAATTTAAAATGAAGTTTAAATTTATACCTTTAATTTATTTCTATTCATATATGATGTCTCTTAAAATCTACAAGTGTAGAATAGTTCTCTTTAATTAAAACTAAAAATCTTCAAATCAAACTTATTCTCAACTATGTGTAGTACTAAATGTTAGCTCTCAACAGCACACTACCAACTAAAAGAATGAATAAATGTTTTAATTTCGTAGATATTGGCACCAAAAAAACCAAATCATATACATAAAATATTAACTTGATCAATAAAAAACATTTTTCTATTAAACATGATCTAAATTAAATACTAACTAAACTAAATCATTCAATAGGTGAACTTTTGTAATACTTATTAGGAACACACAAACTAAAGGGTGTAATTGTATGACTGTGCCGAGACTTGAAGGAGCTACCGGCAAAGTCCAAAATCCGGAGTTGCAAAATCTGTCATATTTTATTGAAGCTTAACCACGTGATAGCAAGTCGATTACAAAGCTGTTTCCCAATAGCCAGAATGAAACTCCCTCTCCAGTGTAGTCATTAAACCTGAGGTATACTAAGCTTTGTATCCATATAGTAACATTATTATGTTCTTATAGTTTTTTTAAAATTTTGTGCACGCACACTTTAAGTGTCTTTAAATATGTGATATCATGCCAACTGCCAACTAATGGGTAAATATAATACTTTATACAATCAAACCCAATATGATTAAATAATTTCAGCGTTTATTTAAGCACAATCAACATTATGATAATTTAATATTTTTTAATAATTTTTAGTTAAAATAAAGAAACTGTGACCATTTCGTGTTGCATATCGATGCTCATTTATTTGTATATTTGTGTGATTAATTCTCAATAGTGAGTCTTAAGACGCTAGCATAGTCTAGCAGAAATTCATTAACGTCAGTATCCAAATATGTTTATAGCTCTACTGGGTAGAGCTGTTTTACAGTTGGAGAACAAACAGGGGAGACTATATTTACAAGTCTCTGTATAGTGTCATTCCAGTTAACGCAGAATCCGTGAAGTGTGAAAGGTTTTATCGATATTAAACAGAAGTGCAACGTCGTATTGGCACTGTTTCAGAAACAACATTCCTTAAGAAAGTTTATTATATTTCTACGGATTACTACGGACCTTACAGATTGATAGTCTGTGAATAGTGCCATAAGTTATTGTGAAATTGACCTCTTCTTACGGATTAAGGACCGTACAAATCAGGTGTGTATGCACAGAACGAAGTGGTGTTAGGGAATTGACCTCTGCTTGTGGACTATAGACGGCTACCAAGTACGTATACTGGGGATAACTGGTTCTCTGAGGAAGTGATGGTGGTCGCCACCGACCTAGTATGTCCTGTTGGGGCAGCCAGCGGCTCAGCTTGACGTTGTGAGGTAGGTCAGGCATTCCACCTTCCTCCCACTTCCAGACCACGCGGTAGGGCAGCTGGGCGAACGCTCGCACGAACAGAAGTCGCAGGTACTCCGGCATGTTGGCGGATCGAACCGATGACCCCATACTCACGTAGATGAACCCCGCGTCACCGGCGCCGTAGATGAACTCTTCCAGGTCCTGAAATACATCCGAGATGGTTATTTTAATTCCATTAAGGGATTAAAAAAATTGTTTTATGTATCAATAGACGACTTACAAATTAGATTTACCCATGACAGAAAAGGTAAGGATGTAGCAAACGCGAGAAAAGACCAGTGTTCTTTCAGTTTTTATAATATCAAAACATGTTTTTGGTCAAAATAAACCAAATGTGGCTCCAGTACATATAGTGAGATTAATTTTGTTCACGTGGTGACATCAACAGTTGTTGAATATCTGTCGAGCGTGTCCTGGAATATAATAACAGATTTTTCTCTTTATTTAAAAATTATCTCATCCAATGCCACTATGCTCATGAAAAAAAATTCAACAATTGTTGAGGTCAACGTGTGAATAAAATTAAACTATATGTTTCTACTGGAGCAAAATTTGATTCATTTTGACCGGAAAAATGTTTCGTTATAAAATCTGCAAAAACCGTGACTTTTTTTCGCGTTCCCTTTACTCCCATCTTAACACCAAAGAAAATAAAGGTTCGATAATATAATAATTAAAATCTACCTTGTCCAGAGGTTTGGGTGCCTTGCAGTGGATGCAGGCGACCTCCGCCACGTTGGGCAGATAAGGTCTCGGGTAGCTGACAGTGGCGTGGGCGTTCTGCAAAGTAAAACTGACATTCCTCGACATGGCGTACACGGGAGGCATGGACGGTCCGAAATGGTTCCTCAGGATGTCCTCGAGGAAAAACCTCACCATGAACACATGCATGAGCTGCAGCAACACGTGGTATCCGGTGTTCATAGCCCGGGAGAACAGCCCCATGTGGTCGGTGAACGCTCGCCCGAAGAACGGGGTCACGGAGTAAGGGGTAGGGTTCCCGGCGATGGACAAGGAGCCCGTGTAGAAGCCCACCGTGTTGATGTACATGAAGGGCGCCTTGAAGTGATGGGCGAAACCCAGGGCGCACTCTGGGTAGGCGCCGTCGAGGATCAACAGGTCGTATTGTCGGCCCGAGTCCAGGAGGTCGTGGGTCTCCGGGTCTGAGAGGAGAGCTTCGCATGCCTGGAACATAGGAGGAGCTCTTGATGAGTAATACAAACCAGTGCCGTGCCTAATCCTACCTCTCACCCTCCTCTAGCGTCCCTATAGAGCAGAGCGTCAAACCGGAACCAGAACAGTTAAAATAGTTTCTTGGTAGTGCACCCCATCTTTTTTTTTTGTCACCGTGTCTCATTACCCGTTCATTTTGTAAGCATATGAAGTAATTACACTAATGGGTTACGGATGAGGTTAGTTTTTTTTAGAACCACATATTACTACCAGTTTGGGTTATACGCAGATGAATTATTTACGCTAATGTGTTTAGTACGAAAAAGAATGAATTTAGAGGAAGTGTATTTGCGTAAAGGGAGAGTGGAAGGATATTTAGAAAAAAAAAACTGACCGGGATTTGAGTTTTGATCCACCCGTTATCGACAGCCCAGTCTATTGCGAAAGTGACGCCTCTCTACCACTGAAACGGGTTACCCCACTCGTTATAATACTTTGATTGTGGTCCACAAGCTACTGAACTACAAGTAGTAGATCGCTAAATACTGAGCTAAGAACTGTAAGTCAAGAACGACTGAGCCACAAGCTGTTAGTTGAGAAAGACTGAGCCACAAGCTGTTATTTGAGAAATACTGAGCCACAAGCTGTTAGTTGAGAAAGACTGAGCCACAAGCTGTTAGTTGAGAAAGACTGAGCCACAAGCTGTTATTTGAGAAATACTGAGCCACAAGCTGTTGGTTGAGAAATACTGAGCCACAAGCTGTTAGTTGAGAAAGACTGAGCTACAAGCTGTTATTTGAGAAAGACTGAACCACAAGCTGTTAGTTGAGAAATACTGAGCCACAAGCTGTTAGTTGAGAAAGACTGAGCCACAAGCTGTTATTTGAGAAAGACTGAGCCACAAGCTGCTATTTGAGAAAGACTGAGCCACAAGCTGTTATTTGAGAAAGACTGAGCTACAAGCTGTTAGTTGAGAAATACTGAGCTACAAGCTGTTATTTGAGAAATACTGAGCCACAAGCTGTTAGTTGAGAAATACTGAGCCACAAGCTGTTATTTGAGAAAGACTGAGCTACAAGCTGATAGTTGAGAAATACTGAGCTACAAGCTGATAGTTGAGAAATACTAAGCTACAAGCTGATAGTTGAGAAATACTGAGCTACAAGCTGTTATTTGAGAAATACTGAGCAACAAGCTGCACGCAAATGACTTCCCTACAGGTTGTTATTAGTGAAGGACCTAATAAATTAACTAAATAAATGAACTGCTTATGTCAGTGAACCGAATCTCTTATCTTTTCTTTTTTTTTAACTTTCTACGCAAATTTGGCTAAACATCAATTATAATTATTATTATTAAGTATTCCTTTTTATGACAGGTCCATCCCTTTTGTCGGTGAACTTAGACCGCCAAAGCACCCTGTCCTCCGTCTCCTCCTTTATAAGCGCCTCTTTCCTTCAACCTTTCTTTCTATGACGTCGTGCAGAAAACAGTCCCCTCTAAGGATTTGTCCAATCAAGTTTGCTTTTCACCTAAGGATCACATCCAAACTGGTTCTTATCTCACCCAATATTCTTAGGACTTCTTCACTTATCACCCTGTCTGTCCACCTGATCTTCTCAAGTGTTCTCCAGCAACACATTTAAAAGCTATTCGAGTATTTATTTTCCATCTACCTAAGAGTCCTAATTTATGATCCAAACAGCACGAAGATCCAAATTCAGCATTTTATCAGTTATTATTATTATTATTATTATTATTACTATTATTATTATTATTATTTAGCACCGCTTCTTACTACCCGTTCGGGTTATACGCTTTTTTAAGTACTAATTACGCTAATGAATTGGGAATTAGGAAGGTTGAATTAGAGGAAGTGAACCCGCATTTGCGTGGAGATAGAGTGGAAAACCGTTTAGTAAAAACGACCCCAAGTTCACCATACCGAGATTCGAACCTCGATCTGCCCATCCTCAGCAGTCGAGCTCAACACGATTAACGCGTTAGCCAACTACGCCACCGAGGCGGGTTTCATCAGTTTCTTTCTGAGTTTCAAATTAAATTTGTTGGTCAGCTGTACCTTCTTCTTGTTGAAAGCTTCCTTGGTCTGGTCGATCCTCGACCTAATGTACTTGCTTCAGTAGGTATCCTTAGTCAGCAGACTTACCAGGTATATGTTTTCCATCTCGTGAATTCAAATTTTGATTTCCAAAAATAGAATAAATTAGATAACAACACGAGCACCAGCCCTCAGGGGCTCTTGAAGGTAATCAATCATCCGTTGAATAATATAGCAGAACAAAAGAAATACATGTATGGGCCCTCCTCCAGCCAATTTTTCACACTCCTTAGAAGAGAGTCGGGAAAATTCTGAAACCTCAAACATAAAAATAGCGGCTACTAGAACTCGCTGGCGAGTGAAAAGACAGTAGCTAGATTATTATTATTATTATTATTATTATTATTATTAGCACCGCGTCTTACTACCAGTTCGGGTTACACGCACTTACGCTAATGTGTAATGGTAGGGTGATTGTGAGATGAAATGGAGGACCTACAGTTTAACATGGGATCCGAACCACGGTGGAGGCCTGGCATTCCCCACATTCACAAAATGTATTGTCAGAGGTGAAGGAAGGGTTTGGTAATCAGATAAATCTGTGCCGGGACCGAGGATTGAACCCCGGCCGCCAGCACAGAAGTCTGACACCTTACCCCTAGACCGCCAGGTCACCCAGTAGATAGAGAAGTTGGACATGTTCAACTGTCGGCGCTACTTACTAGCCAGTAGCCGACCTTAAGAGTCACGTGACTCACGCGCTGCTAGCGAGTAGCGTGCTAGTCGTCCAGTGTGACAGTAATATCGCCGTGCATTAGCAGATGTTATTTTATCGCCACGTGGTTGTATCCGTGTTTACTGTATTTATTTTGTGTTGAGTTCCAATCCACACAACCACGTGATTTGCTCTACTCGGTGCTACTAATTGCCACTAGAGTAGCCTCATGGCGTCTTCGGTTCTGACTGACAGCTCCAAGCTGATTTCTGACAGTCAAAATTTAGGTATATACTTCAATTTTGACTGTCAAAAGTGACAGCTGCTAAACACATGTTTTTGCAGATCATCTGGTTCGGCGTAGGGATACGTAATTTAGTCTGATAACTTTTTAAAGCTGTCAGCTGTCAGTCAGCACCAAGGAAGCCATGGAGCTACTGTACCTTAACACAATGTGACAAAGAAGTAGCTGAAAAATGTAGTAGCCGCTACTTAGTAGCGGCTAGTGAAGTCGCACAGTGTGACACAACTTGTCCTAACAGTGGCCATCTCCACCAGTATCCGAAGAACAGACAACTCACCTGGAAGCCGTATCTCATTATGTCCACGGGTGGGACAGGCTCCTCCCCTCTGAGTCTTGCTCCCAGCAGGTCCCAGTTGGTGTAGTTGCGGACATAGAACACCAGACCTGGAGGGGTGACCTCCTCCAACCCTTCCAACACCGTGTCTGGAGGGAATGCGTTCAGAAACGTGACGTTGTGCCCTTTGGAGACGAGCCCTCGTCCCAAGGCGAGGAAAGGCACCTTGTGGCTCTTGGTTCCGCCCATTGTCACCATCAAGATGTTGGAACTGACGTCGGTGGTTCGCCCGCACGTGGCCAGGGTGAGGCCGACACACAAGAGTAGAGCCACCAGAGACATAACTACTACCTGAAAACGTGCATCGGTAAATTCATATTTTAATTAGTTCCATCAAAAGTAAACATTAATATTAATATCTTAAAAAATTAACCATTAATAATAGACCCACTTCGATGGCCGCAAAGTCTAACGCGCTACTCTCGCAGTAGACTAGACTGCCAATGACGGGGAGATTTATGTTCGAATCTCGGTCAGGTGTACTGAGGGTATTTTTTTCAAAATCGTTTTCCACTCTCCCTTCATGCAGGTTCTGGTACACTTCGTCTAAATATCCTTCCTAATCCCTAAAACAACTAGCGTAATTAGTATATAAGCATATAACCCAAACGGGTAGTAAGACGCGGTGCTAAAACAAACATGACCAGACGTATTAATATGTGAAAGTAGATCTAGTAACTTTTCTATCTGTCTTACTATACAAATTATACTGTATCCAGATAGCCCTTGAAACGACCCACGCGCTGCCAATAAATTACTATTGAGTGGCGCCTTCTAGAATCATCTTTGAGTAAACAGAGTAACTTTCTAATAGGATACTAACAATTGCCTATCGGATCAGATAATGAATGATTCAGCGAACCGAAACTTTATAGTTTCACGTGTCTGGTACATTTTTTTTATATTATTAACATCATAAATTATAGAACATCCCAACATGCAGGTTACTTAAGGCAATGTTTTTCAAAGGGGGTTCCGTTATAGTTGTTTTATTTGTTAGCACCGTAGTCTTATACCCGTTTGGTTAATACGCTTATATACTAGTTACACTGATGGTTTTAGCGATTGGAGTGCAATATTTATAGTAAGTGTACCTGCATTCACGTGGAGGGTGAATGGAAAACAGTTTTTTTATACTCCTAAGTACACTCGAACTTAGACCTCCCCGTCATCGGCAATGTAGTCCACTGTGAACGTAGTGCCTTAATACCATGTGGCCACCGAGGCGTGCCCCAACATAGTTATCTCAGGTTCCGTGAGACGATTATATTTGTTTTTTTATATTATAAAATAGCATCAGTAATAAAAGATCGGCAATTTTTTCAAATTTGAATGAAGGACTTTCGCCAAAGTTGCAGCCTGAACGTTTGATGTTTTTCATTTGTTTTATACTTATATATTTATAAAGTTTAATTGTCTCTATTACCTGGTTCGTTGGCCTCTTTGTCTAACGCGCTACTCTTGTGTTATACTATACCACTGAAGATGGAAAGACCTGTGTTCGATCCCAGTTGGATGAAATGAGGGTGGTTTTCTCTAAATGGTTTTCCACTCTCCATCCACACAAATTCAGGTCCACTTGATTTAACCTTCTTAATCCCTAACACATTAGTGTAATTAGTACATGGGCGTACAACCCGAACAGGTAGTAAGATGCCGTGAAAAAAAAACTAAGGATTTATCAAGGTTTTGAAATATCGGTACCGTTTATATTTTACAAGATACCACGTATTTGATTTATTTTTATTTTCTCTCGCCACTCTGAGGGAGAAATATTGTGATCATAATTATATATATATAATTGTGATCATAATTATATATATATATATGTGTGTGTGTCTGTGTGTGTGTGTGTGTCATTTTAAAACAACTTTTGAAAAAAAATGTATCTCTACATTTCAACCAGCAATTATTAAAAAGGTACTGTGATGTCATCCTGGGCTATTGAAGAAAAGTATTCGAGCAATGAAGCAAAGAAGAGAAGAAGAAAAAATGATAGTGAAATGAGAAAGTTTCATTCTAAGGAAGCGGGAGTTAAATACGTCAACACCATAAACTGGTTTTCATCTCCCAGGCCCGACTAGAGAAGGGGACGAAATAAAACATTAGGCGTCGACATTACATCAACATAAACATCAACATGACCGTTTGTATATTTACAACCAACTTCCTCTTAGAAAGTTCATGAGATATTTTAATTTTTTTTTCCGTCTAGGACTATTTGGAGCATTTACTCGTCAACGTTGGGTGACAGATATCATATATTTTCCGTCCATTCAAGGTAGTTTATGAGTTTTTCGACAGTTGAAATGATGTAATAAAAAACATATTATTGGTATTAATTTACTACTAAAATCAGTTTTGCCATTTTCACGATTAATGTAAAATTACTTACCTTTGTACATATTTTTTTATTTGAGGTAATTAACGTGCCTCTACTGAACCAACTGATTATATCAGCACAAGATTTATAAACTAACTTAAATCTAGAATAGGGTCAACACTAAGCTCCCTGTCATTAATTCATCACTGTTGAAGAGGATAAATCTATATTTTACAAATGTGTAAAAGGACCACCTTACAAAAACCATGAAAGCTGGAAAGTTTGAAATTTAAAAATTGGGGTGGGAAATGGCTTGCAACAAAAAAAATTGTATGGTAGAAAATTTGAATGTTTCAAGGGCAGAAGGGGTAAAAAAAGAAATAATTGACCACAAATATAAATGCTATTTTAAATTAAATAAATAAATTGAGTTTAAGGGCTAAAGGGCTCGTTGTGCTGAGCAAATGACGCCTTCTATCAACAAATGTTGGCACTATAATCGCTAACGGTGGCGGCTGCTTGGTCGGCTTAGCTCACTTGCGAGCTCACACCGTGGAGTTTTGTACTGTCTTGAAGGGAGTTCATTAGTGTTGCGATTAAAAATATAAGAACGAAAGGATAAATTAGCTCATAACTAGCAGCGACATAACAATTAAAATGAACATATTCTGGCAGCCTAGCTCTATGAACCGTGCTACATAATAATCAATATATTTCTGTAACAGAGTATACTATTTATCTGTTTGGCGTAAGAATTGTTTTCTGAAAGGCCTTTTTCCCTACCAGAAATCGATTATATAGTAGGATATTGGTAGGAAAAAAGACCTTTCAGAGAGTAATTCCTACCGTGAATGAAGTATATATATATGCTCGTTGGTTAAATGTAACGCTATTTTTCTCAACCTATTTCTATAACAATGTATATTAGTTAAATTACATTTTTTATGAACATGCTTAGGTAAATATTGCGTTTGTTTGTGCATTCAGTTTGTGGACAAGACAACATTTTTTCCTCAAATCTATTTAATATGGTTTGTGATTGTCATAGTTAGCTCTAGATTGTGCAACAAGGAACTATCAAAAAGTAGGCAGTCTGATGTTGAACTTTCTAATTCTAATTATTATTAATAATAATACTAGCACCGCGTCTTACTACCCGTTCGGGTTATACGCACTTACTCTAATGTGTAATGGTAGGGTGATTGTGAAATAAAATGGAGGACCTACAGTTTAACGTGGATTCCGAACCACGGTGGAGGCCTGGCAGTCCACACATTCACAAGTTGTGAGATTAATACACGTCTTGTCAGAGGTGAAGGAAGGGTTTGGCAATCATATAGTTCTGTTCCGGGACCGAGGATTGAACTTCGGACCCCCAGCACAGAAGTCTGACACCTTAACCCTGGACGGCCAGGTCACCTAACTTGATGTAATTTTGGTGCTCCTTAACTGTGTGAAGAACGGGTCAAATTACCAGTAATTAATATGACAAATATTAATTTGTGGTCTAGGCCCTACATGTTTGGAATATCTCTTAATGTCTATTAAACACTAACACTATTTAATATAAGGTATCTATATCAATATCTGGAAATTTTGAAGGGTTAATTTTAGTGGACGCGTGGTCCTATGAGCTAATCTCGTGTTGGACTAGACTGCCAAACAGGGGGAGATCAGGGGACGATTCCGGTCGGATGCACTGAGGGTGATTTTTCCTAAATGGTTTTATACTATCCCTCCATTCAAATGCGGGTGCACCTCCTCTAAATTTAGCCTTCTTAATACATAACCCACTATTGTAATTCGTGCGTAGGTGTATAACATGAACAGGTAATATGTGGTGCTAAAAAAATATGTATATTTTCCTGGAGAGAGGGTGGGAAAACAACGTGAAACTAGCATTGTTAAAAATCAACCCCGCTGTCTAAAGTCAAGATTTAAAACACAAATGAAAATTATTTTCATGAGCATCTCCGTAATCAAAAGAGGTACCCCTTACACCAGTGTTTTCCTAACTGTAGTACGCGTAAACCCTATGGGCACGAAATGGATTTTAAAAGGAACACTTTGCGACAGTGAGTTTTGTCAACAATAAAATGTTCGGATGACAGTAATAATTATGATTATTATTATTATTATTATTATTATTATTATTATTATTAGCACCACGTCTCACTACCCGTTCAGGTTGTACTCACTTACGCTAATGTGTAATGGTAGGATGATTGTGAGATGAAATGGAGGACCTACAGTTTAACGTGGAATCCGAACCACGGTGGAGTACGGTGGAGGCCCGGCATTCCCCACATTCACAAGATGTCTTGTCAGAGGTGAAGGAAGGGTTTGGTAATCAGATAAATATTTGCCGCGACCAAGGATTGAACCCCGGACCCTCAGCACAGAAGTCTGACACCTTACCCCTAGACCGCCAGGTTAACAATTAGGATAAGTAAACCTCAGTTGTCTTGGGGTAAAGTGCTCACTATGTTCGTGAGTTCAAACTCAGCCAAGGTCGACGGATTTTTATCTTGAGTGATAAAAAAAAAACTCGCGGCACAACTTTCTTCAAAGACAAGTAAAGCCGTCGGCCACAATCGTCATGTAAAACATCCCTGGAAGTTACGTGAAAATACTTTTTTTCCTGTCAAATTGGTAAGCTCTTTAGCTCTCGCTCATAGAAATTCATACTAGAAGGCAATGGGGGGCAACCACACTTCCCGGACTCCTCTAGTACATGTGGTTTCTACCAGATGTGCGGGCGGCACTACCCAGCTGAAGGGCTGCGTGTATGCCCAGCGCAGGATGGATCACTTCGAACCAACCTTAGGGTTTCTTGTCTCAAGAAGAACTATGATAAGCAAACTAATGCGGGCGGGATATCACAGAATTTCATAATATATTATCTACCCCAGTAACAGCTTTGTTTATATTTACCGCTAAATCTTTAGTAAAAATAAAAACAACCGGATATGCTTAACAAGATAACAGATTTGTGTTTCCTTTTCTTTTATCAAGAGATGTAGGAGCCCTCAAAGACAACTGGCAAGAGTTTGGGAATCCCTGTTTTAGACTTACGGTTGACTAACCCACCCCCCTCAGCTACGTGAACGCACTTCACGTTTCTTGAAACTTAAGACCGAACTTTGGACAGGATGAACGCAAACTTCGTCGTTTTTTAATTTGTTTTACGTAACTCGACAGTGGATAGTAAATATAAAACCGGATGCAAATTCTAAAACTTTTCCTTTCTTTACCCATCTTCTTCTTTAAGTCCCTTTCCCTCCTTTCTTCCTTCATCCAGGTCACGACCTCAACTAGGTGCCGTCACGACTACATAATCGAATATAAGGATCCGCTTTCACGATGGTTTTTTTTTTTCATTTCTCCATGCGTTTAACTTTAGTAGTTTTAGTTCATATGCCTTTCTCTCTCTCTCTCTCTCTTCCCTCTGGTATTTATATCATTTACTCTCGTTTTCACTTCGTATCGACTAGATCAAGGTAAAGGTTACTATTTGACAGCATGCACTGACCCCTTGTTCAAGGAAAACTAGTATTTGTCGACGACCATGATGGGACTTTAAATCTTGCTGTTCTGAAACTGTAGTTCGAGGATGGTATTGATACGTTAGTATAAGAGAAGTAGTAGTAGTAGTAGTAGCAGTAGTTGTAGTAGTTGTAGTTGTAGTAGTAGTTGTTGTAGTAGTAGTTGTAGTAATAGTAGTAGTTGTTGTAGCAGTTGTAGTAGTAGTAATAGTAGTAATTGTAGTATTAGTAATAGTAGTAATTGTAGTTGTAGTAGATAGTAGTAGTAATAGTAGTAGAAGTAGTAGTAATAGTAGTAGAAGTAGTAGTAATAGTAGTAGAAGTAGTATTAGTAATAGTAGTAGTTGATGTTGTAGTAGTAGTAGTAGTAGTAGCCCGTAGTAGTAGTAGTATCCCGTAGTAGTAGTCGTAGTAGTAGTAGTAGTAGCAGTAGCAGTAGTTGATGTAGTAGTAGTTATTGTAGTAGTAAATAGTAGCTATAGTAGTAGTAGCAGTAGCCAGTAGTAGCAGTAGCCCGTAGTAGTAGCCCGTAGTAGTAGTAGTAGTAGTAGCAGTAGTAGTAGTCTTAGTAGTCGTAGTCGTAGTAGTAGCAGTAGTAGTAGGTATTTACCGAGTGTAGAGAGGTTCTGTTTTAACTCTGACCAATTGACATCTCGTTTGTCCTCTAGATGTTTGCTCTGCGATAAAAAGGACCCGTTTTAACTTAATATGGCAGGAACACTCTTTGAACCTAGACCAAACAATGCATGTACATGCTATTTTATTATGGCAACCCATTTATATAAAGTAGTCATTCAAAAACTTTTTGTTGTTGTTTGTTTAATAACTTATCTCAAATATTTATAATTTAGAATTTACATGCAATCGATCGTGTTAACTAGAGCGTATTTTTTGTAAAATGTTGACCTATGTCGCTATACTGATGTCTTAAGCCGGGTAAACAACGGTTAATCACCATGAATATGATATATTATCGAATACATTATTAATTTTGTTTTATAACTTGATCACCAAGGAAAAAAGTATAAACTCAAAATCCAAGTAAAAAATTTTGGAAAGATAAATCTAAAACAGGAAGGTAGTGAGGTCTAGAACTCACGGAGCTACTAGTAGTAGTAATAGTAGTAGTAGTTCAACAATAACAGTGTAGGAATAAATGCATAAGATATTTGTGACAGTCCAAGTTAGAGAGGAGGAAACTTTTTTGACGGTTAAAAAAAAAGTTACTATTATTATTATTATTATTAGCACCGCGTCATATTACCCGTTCGGGTTATACGCACTTACGCTAATGTGTAATGGTAGGGTGATTGTGAGATGAAATGGAGGACCTACAGTTTAACGTGGAATCCGAACCACGGTGGAGGCCTGGCATTCCTTACATTCACAAGATGTATTGTCAGAGATGAAGGAAGGGTTTGGTAATCAGATAAATCTGTGCCGGGACGGAGGATTGAACCCCGGCCGCCACCATAGAAGTCTGACACCTTACCCCTAGACCACCAGGTCACCAAAAAAAGTTACTAAAATCAATTTAAAATACCTGTATTAATATACTGGTTTGGTATTTACAAATCAAGTCATGTTATCTGCAGATGTCACTTTTGATATATACTATCGATACTTATAGATTAATACTATTACACTAATAATAAATTAAAATGGCATCAATTGTTGAGCACCAAAATATTACCTATTTTTTGTGTATTCTAAAATTTCCTTCCTGGCAGGATCTTACTGTAAAATGCCTTTGTTCCGGCCAGTGCACAGAGATGTGATATCTGAGTCAGACGTGCTAATCGATCACTTTACACCAGCTACTGCTCGAAAGCACATACAACGGCACATACCGTTACATATGTTCTATATTTAGGCTAGACGTATTCATTTTGTTCAATCCCGAAAGAAGCTATAGTTAAATTTAAACTGGTTTTAACTAAACATTAGCCACATAGGTGGGCTCAAGTTACAAATATGAATCTCATGTTAGTCAGATTTGCCGGTGACAAG